>CAAKMY010035821.1:349-28661 GCA_901111285.1 Corrigiola litoralis
CCCGACCTGACCTATCTATTTGCCAACTCTACTTCCATTGCTCTAAAAGAATTGTATATTATCACTATTTTTATTCCTAATTAGTTTTTTTTCTTCTACTTTTATGGGTTTTGGTCTTTTGGAGGGTAGATTGTGGATCAAGAATGGGTTTAGTTTTAGGGTTTGTTTGGGAAAAGTTATTGAATAGATGACTGAAATATGAAAAGTTATTATATGAAATTAGAAAAGGTGACTGGAATTCTTTTTCAGGTAACACAAATAGCTTATTTTTTTCAAGTTATTTAAATGTGTTTCAGTTTTTGTTTCATTGTTATTAAAAAACCTTGAAATTTAAGGTGATTGGGATTTTGGTCAAATAAGGAAGACTAGTCAAATAAGGCGACTGAAATGACTTACTAAACACACCATTAGACCATCTATTCCCAAAACAGTTTTATGGAATTTTGTTCTACAAGAAATGAAAATGAGCCCTTTTTTTGGTATAGATATTAGTAGTTTTATGATTCAAAAAAAAAAAAAGTTTCCAACTACTGGCCTTTTTGATTATGGGACTTTTTTGTTTGTTTTTTTCTTTAAACGTGAAATGCACAATTGCTAATAATATTACTCTCATAGTTACCACCGGAGGGTTTGAACTTGAAGGAATCTCACCTCTCACATTAACTTGTTGAGTCAACCCAATTGGATATATTTATTTATTTGGCTTTGTGAGTTCAAGGAATGGTGGATTTTGGTGCATGATCAATTGTGGTTTAAGAAAGGGTTAGAGGTTGTATGAAGTTTTTTGTTTCCCCAGTATTTGATCAAATATTTGAGAACTCGACATATTTTGTATTACCATGAGTTCAAATTTCCATAATGAAGTATCATCTTCTTCCGCGAAAATCTATATGATCATGCTTTTTATTTAGATCGGAATTATACGTTAACCGTCGAGTCATCTCTTTTTTTATTTTGATCTATATAAAAACTAAATAGAGTACAATAATTATGGATCATTAGACCATATTTTTCACCACGAAGTCAAGATTATTAGTTTTAGTTTGATGGTACGTAGATTATTTTATGGATTGTAAACCGGATAGATGTGATTGGGTTTTCTGTGGATTTTGGATAAAATATTTTGGATTGGACAGTGACTTCCGGCACGTGGCATTGTTTCCAGCCACTGGGCTTTAGCCATTAGCCATCCATTAATGGCGTAAAATGGCTTTACACAAGATTTCCACTGTTATGTTATGTAGCCTTTGGGGCTTTTCAACTCACAAGATTTCCAAAGAAGTGTAAATGCCTTTGGGTCATTTTCTAAAATTCCACTTTTTTTCCCTTTAGAGGGACTCCTATTCTTTTTTTTTTTTTTTTGTTCTCTTTATTATGAGACACAAAGGTTAGCACATGTAATATAGAACGCATTTTAGGATCTAATATACTCTGCACCTCAGTCTTGATTAATAGGCCAAAATCTCATTAACATGATAAATCACCTATAATTATAGGCTGACCAACCTGGTTTCTGATGTCTTAGCAATAAACTACTTGTCTTAGGCTTTGATGTATGCTTGGTTAACGTCAGCTAAAGCACCAATGCAGCATCACAGCACTAAAAACAAAGGGATATTGAGGCCCTTACAAGCATATTCCACCGGACTACGTTCTCACAGGGCCTAATTATTAATTAACATGTTATATGACGAAGAACCTGACCTCATGTTGCATTGACGATTACTATTTCTCACCTTTTCTTGGCATCAGTATTACACTAGCTTACCATTTCGTCAAATTATCCTCCAACTAATAGCCAAGTTCACATTGAAGCACTCATGCAGTCCTATAGTTCCTTTCAATTTAACGAATGAAATAGTAAGTTCACGTCACAAAAGTCTTGCGACAATGAAGGGATCGATAAGCAAACACAATGTCTTACAACAATAAAGATAGTCACTTCTTATATGTTTATAAATGACATTGTAATTTATCTTGTGATTAACTCAAAAATAGACGATCTAATCTCTTTATCAATAGATTTCAATCTTATACTTGTTGTCAATCTAGCTCGATCCAACATAATGATTAAAATACTATAGGGGAGCCATCCCCATCAGCAAGGACAGAGTTCGATCTATTTGTAACTGTCCTTCCTTCTGCCTTTAGATTGACTGTCAATAACAAAAGAAATCAATTTATTTCTCATCTACTCGATGTCAAATGTTGAAGTGAGGAAGAGGATACTATCAAGACTAACTCCTATATATAAATGAATATAGAATACAGAACAGAATTGAAGTATATGTTCAGTACAAAGAACTTAAAACTATAACACATCGAGTAATTTTATGAGATTTTTTAAAAAGAATGACACACTCCTATAACTTTCAATCGTAAGCTATGTATGTTCCGTTGTATAATCATATACACATCAATTCACCACTACTCACTAATCAAACTCTTTCGAAAAAAATAAAATTTGATTTCAACCCAAGATAATAAAAAGGGGAAGTCATGAACAAACACATGTAGGAGTATATGTTATGTACTTCGAGCTAACATCTCCTGAAATTCAACGATAGACTGCTCTCGCTGAAGCTGCATCTGCTGTCGAAACGTCGAAATGAAGTCCTCAGCCCTCTCATCAACTCCTCGTATAGGAGGCAACGAAGAAATATACTCCTTCCACTTCACATGATCACTTGTATCATTATTCTCCTTGACTTTCTGTTTTCTCCTCTTTACACCATGATCATGTGATGTATTCCCATTACTAGTAGCTTTAGAACCACTAGTTGACGCCCCCATAGTTCCGAATTTTTCATGTAATAGTGACTCGCTAAAGAGCCTGTCTACGTACACAGTTGCAGGGCTGTTAGTTGCAGACTGTTGGAGGTGGTGGTAATACAGCTGGTATTGCTTAGAGTAAAGGCGGCCTAACCTACGATGAGACCGGCCTGTAATGGAGTGGCGCTTGTGGCGGAAATTAAGTAGGTGGTGAACGGATTTGGTGAAGGATTTAGGGAGTTTGAGATGGTCGTGGAGGTTGCGGAGCTTAGGGGAGACAGTGGAAGTAAAGGACTTCCAAGCCTTCTTGGAGGAGGAAGGCAGCTGCTTTAGCTTGTTTGGCATGTAGAAGCAAGACATCAATGATGAATTTTGGTGGGCAGATAATAGAGATTAGGTTAAGAATGTTGGTTTATGCAATGATGAATGGTTTATTAGTTGTTACTTTAGCTTATGAAGCTTTTAAATATTGGTGGATACAACTTATAAGATGCCTTTATACCTAAGTTTTGGTAATTGTTGTTTCCTGCTAGGCTGGGGTTTGCTGAAGATGCTATGTTATAGCTTTTTATTCTACAAAGTTTACAGGAAGAAATGAGGTATTGCTCATCTGGTTGCTTTTCACATGTTTTTGGTGCAAAGTTGTATGTTTTTCTATGAGTATCGAAATTTCGTAGCAAACGAAAGACTAAAAGTTGAAACCACTAATCAAAAACTAGTATAACACACCAACTTGTTGCACTTAAAAGCAAAATACTTACGGTACAAATAGGGCATTGAACTAATTGAACGTGACTCACATAATTGGAATGCAAGATTAAAGGCAATTAGATGTATCAATGTTATCACAATTCACATCTAACGTTTCCCATGTGACCCAAGCCCATGACATCTACAAAAAGAAGAGGTAGACAAGTATACTTCAGTGGCAATCGAATTTCGCCATAAAGTTTTAATAAAATTGTAGTAATAAAAATCTCTCCATTTTTTGCCATTTTGCGTATCCTGAATTCTATAGGTTGTTGTAAACTTTTTCTTTAGTTTATCATGGTTTTACTTGTAATGTACACTTTGATTTGATTTGAAATTTCAATGTTGAAAGCAAAAACTTAATGCGGATGTTCAAGGGCACCCCACATCCAGGCAAGTAGCAGGTACTTTCGGCAAACCATGCATGTTGATATTGGATACGGGGCCCCAAACCAACGAAAGATCCATTCAAATTCCTCATCGATCTACTTCGAGGTGCTTGAGTTATGTAGATTGTAGAATTTTTCCTTGTCATTATGATCAGAAGAATACCTTATTTGTATGTTGAAATACATCCACATCAATTGTATCACTCCTTATAAACATTGTATAAAAAGGTACTATTATGCTAATATACATTGATTTAGGCGTTTAAACACTAGATCAATATGAAGATTCGAATCCAAAGTAACACTCACGCATGCAAGTTGAAACTCAAACGCTAGCCTTGAGCAAATAAGGCTCACAAAAGTTGAACACCAAACACTAGGCCAACCTTGCTCCTCAGATCTCCATGAAATTAGTTTTCATTGATTTCATGTTTTCCCTCCAATACGTTTCCAGAAGGAGCTAAGTAACATTAGAAGGGATCGTTGATAACTTCCTTAAAGATTGGGATGTGTCCACGTCGGTCACTAGCTGATTAAGTCGTTTCTTCACTGGTGCAACCGTGCAAGTATTTATGTATTTGTTACGACATCTTTTTACTTCTTACCCCTTACCTTTAAAAATGTGAGCCCTATTACTCTCCGTAAGTTACCTCTTTGCCTCAAACATGGTCGAGGTCAACTACTTTAGAAGTGCAAGCGCCAAGCATATTCCTTTCTACCTTGTAAAAAGACATTTGTTAGCTTTCCCTTCACAAATCAAAAGAAAAATGTCCATGCATTTCCCCACCTCTATACTTTACACCTCATCTCCAACCATAGTAGGCCCAATATGGCCATGGGGAGATATATTCGTAGCCTAACTAATAGTCTAATTATTGGTACGCAAACTAATGTTTGGTAATTTGGTACAGAGCAATAAGAATTTAGGAACTATGAAATGATATGATTAGCTGAATATAATTACCTATAGTAAACGTATTAAAAAGTTAACAATAGCCGTCTTAGCTCAGCTGGTAGAGCGCATGGCTTTTAACCATGTGGTCGTGGGTTCGATTCCCACAGACGGCGATATAAACATTTTTATGAAAGTATGTAACTAGTCCTGATAAGGAGAATATATATAACAGAACATTGTAATGAAAGAACTAAGGAAACCTTGCCATATTATTATGAAATTTTACAGCCTACATAACAAAAGCTTTTGAGGAAGTTATACTAGTACAAAACACTGAAAAGCTAAAGCTTATTCCACAACATTATTATTCTCTCCCAAAAACCTATCTCTAAGCCAAGGTTCTAGATCATCATAGCCTCTTCACAGCCATGAAAATTTACACAATGGCGAACTCTTCTCCCCTTCGTTCAGACCTAGATGAGGGGCTAAACACTGTCAATTCTGGCCTGCTGTACTTGAGCTTGCTAGCTTCCTCCCTTGATACTCCGTAGGAGTTCATTACCACCTCCACAGGCATGCCTCTAATGGCCGAGATTCGGCCTGCTAGTGGGTTGATCATGGCGTTGTCGTTGGTTAGGAATGAGATCCACTCCAAACCCTCTCGGCTTGCACGCTTCACCACTGCAAAGTTCTGTGGGATGACGAGGAGCTGGCCTTCATTGACCATGTCGTCAAAGACCAGACGGCCTTCGTTGCTCACCACTTGGACACGGCCATTTCCCCTTGTGAAGTAGCATATTGTGTGGGCGTTTATCCTCCAGTGAGGGGCTAGTATGGCATTCTGCATCATGGAAAACACATACATTGATACATGGCTTAAGCAAAATGGTCTTTGTAGTTTTCAATTACTGTATGAAATAAGATATCAACAACCAATTACTAGAAGGCATCTCAACTTAATACTAATACATTTAACCATATGACAATAGATCAAATGGATCATAAAAAGTTAATCATTAGAAGATGAATGGTCGAATAATTGAATATGTGATTTGTAATACCTGGTAGAGGTTAACTTTCTCAGCACTAAGCTGGAGGAAGTTAAGAATGGGAAGCTTGTGGCTGTTAAGGGTGGTTGAACGGCCACCATGTGGGTTAAAGACATCAGCCTTTTCAGGGTTGTCAATGTTCTCCCTAAGCCTTAGACTGCATAGGGTCTCCTCCATGCCGTTCATCTCAAACCTTCCTCCACGGCTACGGCCATGTTCACGTCGTCCATGGTGGCGTCTCTCGCTCATTCTCTCCTCCTCCTGATCCCACTCGGGGGCCAAAACCTCAAGGTCTTTCTCCACTCGGACAATGCTGCCTCTGTTGTCGTCCTGGCCTTGGATTCTGCTGATTGTTTCACGATCAACATTAAGGGCATCTGCTAGGAGGTCCTGGTCAAAGCCACTCAAGATGTTCTGGCCTTCGTTCTCACGGCTTCCTCTGGTGTGGCGACGAGTCTCGTGGTGCCTGCCACGCTCCCCGGTCCTTCCTTGAGGGTTACCAGCTAGGAAGAATTCCTGATGATGATATGAAAATAATTATGTGCCTTGTTAATTTATCAACCAACTATGTCTGAATATGCATATCAATTGTCATCTATATATCAAGTTTATTAAAATAATCCTGTAAGTTTTAGAAGGTATTGCATGTACTTACCCTCAAATTGTCATCAAGCTGGTTTTGGACGTTGTTAGTGTCATACAAGGAGATACAAGTCAGACGATCCTCTCCATCATTGTAGACCCATCTGGATAGACCGGCTGGCAAGGCGAGAACGTCGCCTTGTCGGAAGCGTCTGACCTTCTGGTGTTGGTCTCCAGATCTCTCAAATCTTCTTTCTCTCGACTCGTCAGAGGACTCAGAGGAGCCTGATTCGTATGTCTCAGGGCAACCTGGGATGTTTACTCCCATAAGTCCCCTACCTGCAAGAATACTACACATTGTCAAAAAATCTTCAAACTTCGTTATCTAGTTCACTGAGCTAGTTGCATGGATATATCCAAGATATTCAACTATTGTTTTAGAATTGTCAACTGTATCCTACTACAAGTGTAGAAGCTGCCGTAATAGCGTTCTTTTCTGTATTACTAAGTAATTAAGAAGTAATTGTCTGGTGCATGGTTAACAACTTAATCGTAGTACACTACACAACAATGTTGTAGTTTCGATCAGCATGCAAATCGACTATGCTAAAATATATCTTAAGCTCCAACTAGCTACATCAATCATTCGCACTAGAACTTTATTGACGAGCAAGTTAGTAACAATAGTAGAATCGATTAAGCAGTAATAGTATGTTCAAATTGAAAGCAATAGCCCCATATATACCTCTAATAATGTAGGAGATGAAAGGTGCATTGGCATAATGAGGCAAGAGAAGTCCTCTTGGTTCAATCTCATGACGGACCACAGTGACACCAGCGCACTGCAACTCCTGCTGCTCAGTAGGCTCCCAAATCTCGGTGACTCCAGCCTCGGCTTGAATACGGGTGGTGGGCTCGGAGGCGGTGAGCCGGTTAATTTGACAGTCATTGAGGCCCTGCTGCCCCCTCTGGAGTCGGTGTTGTGTGGACTGACCACCTTGGAGCTGGCCTGGCAAGCCCCATAGCTGAGCTAATGTGCTTGTAGGAGCGAGTACTAGAACTAGTGTTAGTGCAAGAGGAAGAAATACAACTCTAGCCATTTTGAGGAGAGACTACTGAAGTTAAGTTAATTGCTGCTGAATGAATTGGTTGATGTCTGCTTAGTATTTGTAGTAGCATAAGGGAGGTATAGACAGAGGGGTTTTGACACGTTGATGCATGATGTTTCAAAAAAGATGTGTTTGTGTAAACACGTAATGGTTTGGTTTCAGGCTATGTGGCGACGATGGTGCATGCAACCAGCCATCACAACAATTGGCTTCAATTCTTGGATGTCCTTGCATTTTATGTTTACATTGTTTTAGTTAATTAGTTGATGCTGTATAAGCTATAAATTTTTAAGTGTATTGAATTTGATGTGTGATGATCATGATCGAGAATGAAAAAATATGCCCGTAATTTCGACAAATTAAAATTTTGTTAGAAATGATCAGGAATAGATGGTGTAGCATTTATCTGGATGCATTTAAAATTTTACAAAGATTGAACTCTAGAGCTTTGAGAAGTGAGCTTCATGCCAAATGTTCTGATTTCATATTATTAATCAAGTTTATATAAAATTGGAAATTAAGGTCATTAGTACGTAGTATTACGACTCTCAATGGTGATCAATCATTCGACAAAAACTAGAAAGACCTAAGTCCAAACGATGAACCGAGACTCCTATGCGGCCTTGTACGTGCTCATTGCTCTGATGATACGCAGAAAATTGCCGCGGCACAAAAACGCCAAAGTCTCTTTGGACCACAATTTAGTAATTTACAAGCGGTGAAATAACGACAGACCGATCAAGGTGAATAAAACAACACCTGAAGAACATGCATGTGAAGTAGAAACTCGAAAGCGTGTCACATGACAAATAACCATCTGTAGAAAGCAGGCCCGGTCCAGACGATTTAGAGGCCTGGGGCAAAAAAAAAATGTATATATGGGCCTCTCTTCTTGGTAACTGAAAACATGTACATCTAAATTTTTTTTTTTTTTCTGATAACTGAAAACATGTACAGATGGGCCTCTCTTCTTGGTGGGCCTGGGGCGGCCGCCCAACCTTGCCCTGCATCAGGGCCGGGCCTGGTAGAAAGGGTAAATGGTATTTTCTTTATTGCTTGCCGCAACTAAGCATGTCAAAAATTTACCCGCCTCGTCTATTCTTTTGTGCTCAAGCCTGGTTTTTTAAATACGAAGGCCGAAATCACTCCAACCTGAACAACCCGAAAAAATTTGGATTATATTGGTTAAGGTCATGGTCGACCCATTTGGTTAATAGTTAGGAGAATATAATTTTACTAAACTAACTGTATTCATTAGCGAAATTTAATCAAACTTAACTCATTTTTTTTTTGAGGTGGATCGAAATGGACTAAAGTAAACCAGAATTCATCATGTATATAAATCAACTGTCAATTTGAACCGAATAGAAGAATTTTCCCATTTTTGTGAAATTTTTCCTAGCCAACTTTCGCGGCAAATCTTAAATTTTGAAATGACCTAAAATGTTGCTCAAAACTCGATATATTGAAATTCTTTCTTTGAAAGTACATCATTCTCCTAGGGGAATATGTCGTTCCTATTTGAAACGAATTGAAGAACATTTTTCCGTCATGAACTTTTGTCCACAACTTTTGCGGCAAATCCTAAATTTCGAAATGAACTAAAAAATTCTCGGAACTCAAAAGAGTGAAATTCCTTTTTTAAATATAATCATATGTCCCCAAAATCTAATTCCAGTCCGGGCTAGTAACGCAACTTTTCCTTATAAACTAAAATTTTGAGTATGGAGATGAGCAACTTTTCCTTGAACTAAAAATTTGGTTGGAAAAATGGACAACAACCTAATGTTGGAACTTGGAAGGTTAGATTGCTTGTATACGTTACAGGTTTCCAGATCTTTCTTCATGTAAATTATCAGCCATGGTAAAAGGGATGACACTCTGCAGTTCTAGACGCTACATGCCTACATCGAAAGGTGTATGGATTTTCAGCTCCAAGTTGTTACGTGTGTTGGATCTACAAGACTACAACATTTTTGCCGTTTTACTCTTTTGGCCTGCGGTGCGTTTTTGATTTATTTGCCTTCCTTCCATGGAGTTCCTAGTGTTATGGCTAATAATAGATCTTTTATGAGCTAGATGTTGAATCCTTCTGATATAAGACACAAACCAATGCACAAGTTACAAGTACCAACTATGTACTAGTTTGGTGTTGCAATTAATCTCATTCGATCAGAAAACTAAAAAACAGAGCAGCTTAACAGTAGAGAAACTTCATTCATATTATATTTCTTCCCCCTTATTCAACTACCTTCACAGGGTATAAAAGTTGCGAAAACTACTTAGAATTATACAATGCACACAATTACAAAGCCGCTTTTAAGCATAAACTCTCCTAATCCATTCTGGGACTAAACACACTCAACTCTTCCCTCCCATACTTGAGCCTCATCACATCATCACGGGACAAGCTATATGAGTTCATCAGCACCTCCGCTGGCATTCCTCGGATGGCGGAGATCTTCCCAGCCAAGGGACTAATCATCCCGTTATCGTTGGTCATGAATGCCACCCATTCTAGCCCTTCTTGCTCGGCCTTCTTCACCACCACAAAGTTCTGAGGTACAACTAAAAGCTGCCCTTCTTGTATTCTGCCGTCGAATACCAACCGCCCATTTTCTCCGGCAACTTGGATCCTTCCCCTACCTCTTGTGACGTACATTATGCTGTGAGCGTTTATGTTCCAGAGTGGTGTCATCATTGCATTCTGCAAACAAACACATCCATGACACATCCATTGTTACATATGCTTAATTAGTAACTAGCTAGTTGAATGTGTATGCATGTCATACATATGTGTCATATGGTTCTACCATTTCATCTCCAAACATGCATGATCAAGATTTGCTACATGATGCAAGCTTGTTTTTCTTCATCGATTTTCGATTAAATTCACGCTAAGATAGACGTCTGCTTTACCAAGCTAGCCATTTTTTTTTTTTTTTTTTGCATACCTCATAAAGCACACCCCTCTCAGCACTGAGTTGGAGGGATTGTAGGAGGGGGAATTTGTGGCTATTAAGGGTGCTGATACGACCACCTCGCCGGCTAAAAACATCAGCTTGTGACGGTTCATCGATGTTATGCTTAAACCTCAAGGTGCAAAAGGTTTCTTCCAAGCCATTAAGTCTTCTCGTTCTTTCCAATTCCCTTTCCTCCCATCCAGGGGTTAAGAACTCAAGATCACGCTCAACGCGAACTATGCTCCCCCTCTCATCATTCTCACCTTTCATGCTCCTTATCGTCTCAGTGTCTACATTGAAAACATCGGATAGCAGCTCATCGTCGAAGCCACTGAAAATGTTTCTTCCAGCAACTTCTCTCGGGCCACTCTGGCCTCGTTGTCCTCCTTGGGAGTTCCCTGCTAGGTAGAAGCTCTGCATGCACGAGGCCACAAAATTACCTTAGCAACAAAACTTATACACTTATACACTACCAACTCCAATTATAACCTTACAATTGTATGAATTGTTGTTATTCGGTATCAGTAGTTTACAAGGAGTTTTATCTTTAACCAAGCAAACTTAATTGGAGTACATGATTAGAGAAAACAAAATGGGCAGTATAAATACACATGCATTGCATTTTGACTTACCCTGAAATTGAGATCAAGCTGGTTCTGAGGATTGCTAAGATCAATTAATGTGACACTAACAATAGGTGTATCCCCGTCGTTGTAAGTCCACTGAACTACACCAGCTGGTGACCCAATGATATCCCCTTCGCGAACTCGAAAAACTCTCTGGTGTTGATCTCCTTGTCCTCTAGACATCTCTGAACCACCTCCTGACTCAAAAGTCTCGGGACAACCAGGGATTATAACTCCTTGTACTCCCCTCCCTTCAATTATTCAGTGAATGACACAGGTACCAAATAGTAGTCATCAGTTAGTGTCATATTGCCGCATAATGATACAGTATCGATAATATACAAATTGTCTTTCCCTTCTGTCTTTACATTAATTTTGTTGTCGTTTCTATAATTTCTTTCGAATATTAAGCATTATGTGGATCAGTTAATCTGTACGTGGATGGTCTATTTCAATCGACAAGACAGTGCATAATGACTTTCACATGAAAGTGAGGCCGCGTTAGGCCAGGCGGCCAGCTACTAGCTCACATATTGAACAGTGGAAGATTTATTGATCCAATTCTTCGATACTTTTTCTAAACTAAATGGATATAAGATCAATTTCACAACATTTACTTCGTAATCGATTAACATATACTTCCTCCGTTTCTTGTTATTATTTTGACAACAGTGTATCATAATTCAATATTCATTAGTACTCCCATAACTACAAAGAGACTCTTGCCCAAACATGTAAGGAGGTCGAGTGTATACTGTTTTATCCCTACATTGCAATAACACGGAAAGACGGTTTGTAATTGATCGATGAACTAAAGTGTAACCATCATTTGCTATTTTAAGGTAAAAAAATCACAAATGTTTTTATGAACCGCTTTCATTTAGTCCAGTATATATTGAAACCAAAGAACGATAAATCTTATTAATTACGATTCTTAGAGCTGATCGAGGGAGTAAGCAAGGAACTTGCCTTGAACAACATAAGTGACATAAGGAGCATTGGTGAAGGAAGGCAAGAGAAGCCCTTTAGGCTCAATGACATGGCGAACTGCGGCCACACCAGCACACTGGAACTGCTCCTCATTAGGATCCCAAACCTCAACCACCCCGGCCTCAGCCCTGATCCGCTGAGTAGGCTCGGCCGCGTTCAACTGCTGAATGTCGCACTGGTGTTGCCATTGCTGCCCTCTTAGTCGAGGCTGTTGCACCGATTGCTGAGCTGAGGAAGGAGAAAGGAAAAGAAGGCAGATAGACAATGACAGAAGAGCTTTACTTGCAGCCATGGTTGGTGAGCATGCAAGAGTGTGAAACTATGGAATGTTACATAACAAGACGGATTAATTTGTGGGAAAATGGTGAGAAGATATAGCTAGGGAGGTGCAATGACACGTTAGTGGTAAGCATGCAACAAATGCTCTGCCTCTGTGCATGGTCGCCAAGCTTATTTTTTCCAACACATGGATGCAAGCGTGATTGTTGAAGAGCTATATTATTATGTCTTTTACGGTTCTCAGGTGTTCGAGAGATCGAGTGACTATACTGACTATTGCAATTAGTAGCACTTTAGCAGCAGAGCGACTATGTATTAGTTCAATAACTATTGCTAGGACAATGACGGCGTGTCAATTTTTAGTCGTTTAAACACATTGGGGTTGTTCGGTAATCGGCTTTTTCACCAGCTTTTAGCTTTTGGCGGTTTAATATGGTCAAACAGCCATAAAATATATTTGGTAAATGGCTTGTTTTCTTGGCTAAGAAATGGGCTTTTAAGCTAAGAATGGAATAGCGGCTACCACTAGCTTTTATTGAATGGTTGTTGATTTGTTATATCTGAAAAAGACAATATTATCCTTAAATTGTTTATATTTACAACATAATGCCACCAATTTACATACGAAAAGCTAAAAAGCTATAACCAATTTCACCAAACACTTTTTTAGCAGCTCATAACAAAACAGAGAATAAAAACAGCCGGCTTATTCCAGCCAGTCAAACAAGCCAAGCATTCCATCCAACCGTCAACAACCATTTACCAAACAAGGCCATAACATTGTTAATATCTAATCAATACGTTAAAGAGATCTAGCATAAAATTGAAGATAAAAATGAAAGCGCTTATTAATCAATGTACTAACTAGTGAGCCTTATTTATTGGGGATAATCTAACAATAGTTACAATACGGAACAAATATAATTTATTTTGTAACGATTATTGTTTTCCTATAATCATTATTTTCCATAATCTTTATAAGTTTTGTCATTTTTCTTGTATCTTCAAAAAAAAAAGTACTTTGAAGGTACTCCCTCCATCCCAAAATGTTTTTTCCATTTGACTATTTGGAATCAACTTTTATAACTGTGACCATTATTTTTTGTATTTTAATATAAAAATATTTTGATTAAGATAAAATTCTTACATTTGTTATCTTTTATAATTATCAAAAATTATTTTTTCATCAAATTTAATATTTAAATACAAAAAAAGGGTCAAATATATAGAAAATGTACTCCCAAAAGTCAAATGGGAATCACGTGGTGGGATGGAAGGAGTACAAGAAATCTAACCAACGAGATGCGGTGTAGTGGTTGCTTATTTCATTCTTTAATCATGTGTCAGGATTCGATCGAACACCGACAACAAAAGGGATTAATCACTATTTTCAGTGGAGAAACCAACCGTCAATCCAAAAAAAATAAACGAAATCTTGGGTGGGAACGCATGCTTTCAAAAACACCTAATAATTTGGTATTATGTTTCATGTTTATCTCAAAGTCCAAATCATGATTTTTCTTTTTGAGATTCCAGTTGGTGGTGACCATGGTATTTTGCAATTTTCAGGATATAGTCAAACTTAGAAACCATTTTCAGTAGGTATAATTTCAATAGTACATTATAACATATGTAATGTTAATAATAATATATAAGAACTGAACTGAATTGATCAAAATTAAAATGAAGTAGCTGAAAATAAGTTGAAAATGCAAATGGCCTCTTTCATACACAATTTTTTATTGGATAATCCTACATTATACTTACTTTGCCTCTTCACCCATTATTAATCCCAACTTTGGATAATCCCAAATTAATCCCAACTTTTGACCCCTCCTTCTATTATTGCACCCAATTTATCGGAAAAAAAAAATTGTCATCCTAAATACCACCCTAATATTCGTTATTGTCTATTTTTGCACCCAACTTTGTTTTATATTGTATGTATTTACTATTTCCTATAATTTGATATACAAAATTGGATAGAATTTATTTATTTGATAATGTAGTATGAGATAAACTCGGCCCAAAATTAATTTGACTGTAACTGACTCGACCCGAACCCGACCGCCCCGCCCCATTGTAAGCTTTACTTTAACCGATGTGTTTTTTCCTCCTTATTCAAGTCACTTTCATCCCAAATTATGTCAAGTAGGAAATTCACGTGGTATGTAGAATGACTTATACTTGATTTTTTGTTTTTTAGATAAGTTGGGTGCAATAATAGAAGGAGGGGGTGAAAGTTGGGATTAATATGGGATTATCCAAATTTGGGATTAATAATGTATGAAGAAGCAATTTTCCTGTTCATCTTATTTTTAGAAAAGCTTACAAAAGTTCAGAAACTCGATTTTTTTAGAAAAATTAGGTCTTAATATATGTTGTAAACAAAAAAGTTCAGAAAAATATGTTAAAAAAATCCGAAAAATATTAAAATGTTATAAAAATAAAGCATAAAAATATGACATGAAAACAAAAAGGAAAAGAAAAATGGTGTAGGCAGAAATCAATTGGCAAAAGACTTGCCACGAGAACAACTTAGTTTAAGATAAAGAGAAAGTGAACTCAACTCAAAGTGTGCGACAATCATGGCATGTGCCACTACTATCACCACTTCATACTTGACTAGTAACAGAATTAACCACCAGTCAAACATCACCCGTCGCACGTGCACGTGCATGACTCCTCACGTGCGACGGCAGTGGAGGAGAAATGCATTAGTAGTGAAAGCAATGCATGGGGATAAGAAGAGCACGTTGGAGTATAGAAAACTTGGTGATTCTGATCTTCTTGTCAGCGAAATCACCCTTGGCACTGTACCCTTCTTACTACTCCTACCACTTATGTTGTTTGATTGATTGCCATTTGGGTTTGTGTTCAGTTAAGTTGTGTAGTTTAAGCTTTGGCCTTGTTTGGTAATCGGCCGTTGGCTGTTAGATGAGATTGTTGGCTTGTTTGACTGGTTCGAATAAGTTGGCTGTTTTGACCGGCTGAAATAAGTTGGCTGTTTTTACCGGCTGAATCGGTCGTTTGTTTTGGTTGGCTGGAATGAAAAGTATGAATTAATTATAGTTAGTTGGCTTACTAGTTATATAGTAGGACTTGAAAGCCAAAAGCCAGAGAGAAAAAACTGATGTTTATAGCTTCTTGAAATTTGTTTAAACCAACTGAAAAGGTCAATTAACTTGTTTGAGCAATTAATAAGCCAAAAGCCATCTAATAGCCATTTACCAAACGAGGCCAAGATTAGCGGTAGTAGCTTAGTAGGTGATTAGGCCTTGTAATTTGTGTGGCATTGCATGGAATTGAACCAAATTACCAACTCAATATTTCTACAAGACCTAAGTCAAATTTTACATTTATATGTCTTTCTTAGGCAGCATAGCTCTCTCTACTTTTATGAGCCCCAAGACTTCAACTATTTGGTTTGATTCCCCTGTGGGTTTGTGTATAGTTGAGTTGTATAGGTGATGTGGCCTTGTAATTGGTGTGGCATTTTGGACCCAATTATCAACGTTTTGTATACTTCAAGGTGTGTTTGTGAGCCAATAAAGATCTCATGAGTGTGGCCTATCTAGCGTCGAGCGTGTTTGAACACATGAAGCAGCAATATGAGAGGCTCTTAGGATTTGAACTCGAGACCACTTAGTCAATCAGGATTTTGATACTATGTGAGGGCATCAACTCATTCAAAAGTCTAAGCTAATGGTTGAGACCCAATTTATCGAATATAATCCTAATAGTTAGGGGCTGGGGGTGGCGTTAATTGTAGCTAAGGTGCAATGAGCTTCTAGTGCTCCTTTTTTATTTGTTCAGTATATTTTGTGTTATGGTTGCTCTATATGTTAAATTGCTGTAATGTGTGCTTAAGTGTATCTGAAGTGAAAGAAATGAGCTTATGTCAAGCTTCATGAGTTAGATAGGTTTTGGACAATAGTAAGTTTTATCTAATTGCTATGTCAATTCTCAATTCTCAGCAGCATTTAGTTTTGGTTTAAGCTTTTCCTAGGTGATATGACATGGTGATTTGTGAGTAATTAGTTGGATTTGGAAATGAGCTGAGTTATCAAGGTTTTTATTCATTTCCAGAAGTAATGTATTGTGAGCTTGTACATTATTTTGGTTTAGAAGGCGATATCGAGTTGAATTCAAGAATAAGGTTAAAGAAGTATATAGCTTTCTCGTATCATGTGTTTGGTTCGATTTAGACTTTCAGTTATGTTAAGGATGTGAAACATGAAACTAGAAGGTAAAGGGGAAACAAGTTGGTGATTCCAATTCGATAACTTGATGCCTATGATATGGAACTCTTGAGTGGAAAAAATTAGACCAAACAAGAAGATAGATTCATGGGATTCCATACTGATACATGGTGTTTAAACAAACGGCCCCTAGTCATGCGCCATTGATTACTTATGACAAGGGGATGGTTTACCATAGCTAATTGAACAATTTGCCCAGTCCCTAGGTTAATTTAGCTCTTAATTTCTGTTGTTGATGACATATTTGTGGCTACTGCCTTAACATGGTTACCAATTACAATATTTTGGTTTGATAAGTGTGGACGTGTGGTAAGTGTATCTGGAAACAAACAAATGGACTAAGAAACCATTCTTCATACTGAGTTGTAGCGCATTATTGCTGGTGAATTTGTTGTAAAAGAAAATAAATTCAGGGGTTTTTCTTGGGTTGTTGACCATCTCAATGTAGATTGCCAGCCCTCCTCCCCCACCCTCACCCCTGTGAAATATGCTACTTGGTTGAGCTGTTTGCAATACCTGCATTAGGTGGTAATTGGTTTTATTATGTGTTTTTTTTTTTTCTCTGATGAATCTTGTATGAGATGTTCTTGTAAGATGAATCAACCAAAAGTTAGAATCTAGATGTTTACTTTTGGCCTCTCATGCAAGATTAACTTCTTTCTCTTGTAAGCATTTAATCAATGTAAATTCCTTTATGCAACTATTTCCAGATGACATTCGGAGAACAAAATACAGAGAAAGAAGCTCATGATATGCTAAGCTATGCCTTTGATCAGGGCATCAATATCGTTGACACTGCTGAGGCTGTAAGCAAACCCTTGCCTTTTCTGAGCTGCCTTCTGGTCTTTGTACTCTATAATTTTAAAAAGAAAAGGTGCATCTAAAATGAGGTGCAAGGTTCTGTGGATCTCATGCTTGTAGCTAGGACGAGGTTGAGCTGTTTGCATCATATGTAGACAACAGGAATATGTGGCAAGTTCATTACTCAGAACATGCGACTTGCACTCTCTGCAGAGGAATAATCGTCTCATATAATCTTTAGATGCACTTAACTTGTGACAGTTACTGTCTCATAATGCTGTTGTTTCAAATTTCAATGGTCATTCTTGAAGCCCTTGTTTTTAGGAGTAAGATTAAGTTTTTGGGACATACAATGGTGTCAATCTTCTCCTTCTTGGGCTGATCTAGACTAGCTTGTGTAATCAGTCAACTTTCTGAAAGTCCTGGTTATTGTTTTGCAGTATCCGATCCCGATGAGGAAAGAGACACAAGGAAAAACAGATCTGTACATTGGTAGCTGGCTAAATTCTCAGCCCCGTGATAAGGTATGCTGATATAACATGGCTGACTGTGGAGTGCTAGAGTCCTTCTTCTATCACATTCAAACTCTAGTTATCAGTTTCCTCTTCTGCGTTTCTTTTCCATCTCAGTGTTTTTTATTTTATTTTATAATCTGCGTCACTTCTAATCATTTGCGTCGTTGTAGCTTGTATTACATGTCTGAGTCATTGATCCATCTGCCTTTTTCAGGTTATTATAGCAACGAAAGTATGTGGTTATTCTGAGCGGTCAAGCTATATCCGTGACAATGCAAAAGTATTGCGTGTTGATGGTGCTAATATAAAGGAAAGTGTGGAGAAAAGCCTTAAGAGGCTCAACACCGACTATGTTGATCTATTGCAAATCCATTGGTGAGAAAAGTACCTGGTATAATCTTTTCTACAGAACCAAGTAGCAATAATTATTATAATTTCCCAAGCTTCTAAATTAGTCGTACCTTTTAAATTAAAGGCTGAACAATGACGTCTTTATCAGGCCAGATCGCTATGTCGCTATCTTTGGTGAGTTTAGTTATGATTTCAACAAATGGAGGTCAGGTATTCTATTCGAGGAGCAACTCCAGGCCTTAAAAGAAGTTGTTGATGAAGGAAAGGTATAACCTCCCTACAAAAAGTGTGGGGTTGTTAGTGTATGTTGCAGCTATTTGTTAGTCATTAAGGTCCTGACCCAACCAAGGCTAGTAATGGTAGATAAAAAGCTTTACTGATTCGATCTCTAACTAGCCCTAGCTGAACTAACCTCAGCAAATGAAGGCTTAACCCAGCACATGTGAGCTGCTAAATCTTAAAAGGATCAGACTTTTTCATATACTCTATAGTAAAACTTCCTGACTTGATGCAAATCCTAGAACAGCTCTGTTTAAATTTCCAAAGGATGCTGAAAAGACAATGTAACAGAAGTAGTGTAGAAGAAGCTTTTAGGCTGTCAAGTGCTGATTTTGTTTGATTACTGTCGGTTCAATACCATTTGCATTTTGCAGTACCTCCTCTCTTTAGTGGACCTTGTTTAGTGAGTTCTACTTATATTTGCTAACTACTTACTGCTTTTTCAACCTCCTCGGATGCACAACTTCTAAGATCACTCAGTGAACCTCCAATTTTTTTGAAACTTTTTGGTTGGCTTATATCCTTATACAAGACGGGATGTTGCATTTTCTGTTAGAGATGCCTGCTTATTAGGACTAGTTTCTTTTGTTTGCTTTTACAGTTTACACAGTTGATACTGCCTACCTTAATGCTGTCATGATTCTGCATTAATTCAATCATCAACATGTCTAGGTAAGATACATCGGTGTCTCAAATGAAACCTCTTATGGAGTAATGGAGTTTGTCCATGCAGCAAAAGTTGGGGGCTTTCCGAAGATTGTTAGCATTCAGAACTGCTACAATCTGATAACTAGATGCCGGTTTGAAGGCAAGTTTACAGCTTATGCTTTTCTGTAACCCCTGCCTACACATTCTGAGTTAGGTTGAGTTTTTGCTTCATTTATGTTTGCTCACTCTTGTTTTCTTTCATCTGTATGCATGTCTTGTGAGTTTTATCATATATCTATTTGTAGAATGTGGAAGTAAGAACCTGTTTTATGATTCTAGAGCTCTCATTTACTATTTCTTTCACCCTAATTTTGTATGAATTCTGCGAAATATCAGACTGGATTTACACCATTATTGCCAATATATCTGTTAGTGGAATTCTAATTCTTTTAGAGGGAACTCTAGCAATTTTGGTTTACACAGATATGTGAATGATAAACTAGATGAGCTGCTACAAAGATTTGTATATTATGGCATCATTTATTCTATTGGATGAGCTGCTACAAAGCCAGCTGTTTCATAGCATCATTAATTTTTCAGAATATTTTTAAATCCTTGCAGTTGACCTTGTTGAAGTTTGCCATCCAAACAATCACAATATTGGCCTGCTTGCATATTCTCCTCTTGGTGGTGGAAATCTTACTGGCAAATATTTGGATTCTAGTTCTGAAGCTGCTAAGAAAGGAAGGCTGAATCTTTTTCCTGGATACATGGAGAGATACATTAACTCCTATTCTAAGGTATAATGTTTAAGAATCACTTGCAATTATGTTATACAATTAACTTGATGTTATTTACAGTTAAAACTTATCTATAGAAACACCACCCAGACTTATGCAGCCCAGCCCTCTGTATCTTTCAACAGTATCTTCCCTTTTGTCTTAAAAGTATAGGTTCTCCCTGCATAGTAATGCGAGTGTGCTGACTTTTGAATATGCGCAGTACAATTAAGTTTTGACGTAGCACCTTCAATTTCAGGAAGTAACTGCCAAGTATGTTGAGTTGGCAGAGAAACATGGTCTATCTCCTGTTCAGCTAGCACTTGGGTTTGTGAGAGATCGTCCATTTGTGACTAGTTCGATCATTGGTGCAACTTCAGTTGATCAGCTCAGAGAAGATATCGATGCCTTTCTGACGGCTGAACGGCCCTTGAGTCAAGAAATAATGCAAGATATTGAGTACATTTTCAAGAGAAACAAGGACCCAGCCATTGATTGATATAGGCTCGCCCTGCACTCGTAACACAAGTTTTTGTCAAATGCAATCATTATTTCAAGAAATGTTCCTTTTTTGGTACGATATGCTGATCTAAATTAGCATTGACAATTTCCATGTATCATAAAAAAAAAAAAATTCGAATAATTAAGCACATCAATTAATTATTTCACAGATTCAACATTTGAGATAATGATAACATCATTTTTGAGTTCTTAGGAACTCTATTATCTGAAATTTGTTGTACCTTGGACCTTTGTCTTCACACTTTCATGCTTAAAGTTACGTAGTACTTTATAATCAAAGTCTTAATGTGAAAAAAATTCATGTAACACCACCTTACCATTTGAGTCGGACTAATTGAGGTCAGTAGTATAACTTTGTTAGGTTTATAATAACAAAAAAAAAAAAAACCTTGAGAAAAAACGATTATAAACAAAAAAAAAAAAAAGAAAAAAAAAATCTGTTTCACCCCCATAAGAAATTTCCATATAAAGAAAGAAGTAAAAAGAGTATGGTAGTCGTGGAGAAAAAAGAGAGCCATGCAAGGGCGCTAAAATCGCAGAAAAGCAACAAACGGTCCTAACTTCATGTCATGTCTCACACTCTCTTTCTCATCCTCTCTCCATCTTCTTGTAACTGTCTCACAAAATCATGAAATTTCATCTAAATAACATTCTCCATTATTGAACATTCTTATCATTATACATATGATCTTTGTTTCATGTCCTATACGTAGCGTTTTTGTAAGGTATATAAATTCTGCATGAAATAAATAATTTGATGAGAGGCGGAAAAAGTGCAAGAAAACAACATCTATGGAGATACGGATGGAGCAAATGCATTTAGCAAAAGAGGGGGTTGGTTGGTTTTCTTTAAACATTTGTTTCAGATGGAATGGCAGATCCTGTTAGTTATGGCCATTCTGACCGTGATATCGACCAAGTAATAATTTGCCTGTGTTTTCATGCTTATTCCCTTTATATTGTTATTCTTTTTGTACCTTTTATCATATTGGATTTCAAGAATATATGAAATAAGTATGATAACGATGGTCGGTAATTATTATGTTTGCTCGAATCTATATGTAATATTATAATGTTGGGGGGAAGGGATCCACGGGATATAAGGACGGGATATGAGGATTTGAACGTACGTTGGACAAACCCCATGCAAGTTGAATACCCAACTATTAGGCCAGTTTACTCTCACCTTGCTATAACATTTAAGTCGTCACATATACAACATAAGATATAGGAGATTGGTTCTACTCTAAGAACATCCTCATACATTAGTTCTCACTATTTTTATTTTTGTCGTGGGAAAGTTGTTATAACAGTACTATTCATTAGGGAGAAAGATATAGATTGTAGCTATTATACACTCATTTTTGTTGTAAGAATGGGACTTTTAGCCATTGATAGTTAATCTTTTGGGAGTGTTTAAAATTGAAATCTAGCTATAGAACACTTAGTAGTGTTACCATTTGTATCCAACTTTTGTGCAATGTAATGAGCTTCTTCCCAATGATGACATAGATTTGGGATATTGAAGAGACAAATAGTATGTAACTCTTGGAGTTGGGAATTTACATGTTGGCTTTGAGAAGAATGCCACACATGACACATGGATTAAAAATGTGGTAAAACAGATGAATGTATAAGTGCAGCTAAACTCACCAGCCATTAGCTAAAGTTTTCGGATTGGAATGGATCTTAACTTGCTTGCAGTCCTCTCTGCCTACTGCCAATTCTAGCTACATTTTGTGTAAAGAAAAATGGCATTTTTAAATTGTACTGTATGGGTAGACCAGTTGTTCGCAATTAGTATTTGGTAACAACAGTTTGCTGTTTTACGGAATTTTATTTGATGATTTAGGGGTTAACATAACTTTTTGACATATGTTTTGTCCTTTTACTATGCTTATAGTAGTTCTTCTATTACTCGAACTATGTAGGCGATCGTTGCTTTGAAGAAAGGTACTCAGTTGATCAAGTACAGCAGGAAGGGAAAGCCAAAATTTTGCCCATTCAGACTTTCCACGGTGCCTTTTCTTTGCATTCCCTAAATTTTTAAGAAATGTTTTCTTACAACAACAAAAGTCTTGCATGTCTGCGTTCTCGTCCAACATTCTTATAGGCTGCAGTCATATGCAAAATCAAAAAATTGCACAAACCCCTTATAATGAAGTTGTATACAACGGTAGAGGGACTGGGGTAAGGCTGCATACACCCTCTTCCCCCTACCACACTTGTGTTGTGGAGTCTTTTCAAAGACATTGGGGTGATGGAATGTTGTTGTTGTTGTTGTATACAACGGGAGAGGAACTCCACGAAGTTTTCTACTACGATAGTATTGGTTTATTGTTAACAAACTGAGCGGCTAATACTAGGATGTAATTCACAGGATGGAAGGAATCTTATTTGGATCTCGCGTGGAGAGGAACGAAATTTGAAGCTATCTGCAGTCTTAAGAATCGTCCCTGGACAAAGAACTGTGAGATAACGACCATTTATATTTACAAAGTGTTAATGTTCTTTAGTCTTTCCATAATCGTAACACTTCACCTAGTCTTTGGTATTCTCTTTAAAGCTATGGTTAAACACTTTGAACTAATGTCAATTTGTTTTCACTATCGATCCTGCAGCCTGTGTTTCGCAGATACTTGCGCCCTGAAAAGGATTACTTGTCATTTTCACTCATATACAATAACGGTGATAGATCTCTTGATCTGGTTAGTTTCACTTAAGGTGCATGGTTGTTTACTTGCAGTAGTTCGACATATTTGTACTATTGACTGTATGTCTCATTCTCCTTACAATGATCAATGTTTATAGATTTGCAAAGATAAAGCGGAAGCAGAAGTTTGGCTTGCGGGCCTTAAGAGTTTAATTTCGACTGGCCAGCAGCAGCGGGGCAGACGTTCAAGAAGTGAGATACCTGATGTAAGTTCTTCCGCAACATTAAACTCATTTGCAAAGACTACCATAACTTTTATAGCAGATGTGTGGAAGGTAGCCATCTAGTTTTATTTCCGTGTATGACCTTATTCTACAGAAATCTGAACTAATTGCTCAATTGCTTATTTCAGCCAAAAGAGCCTGATTCTTCTCAGAACGGTCGTCCATTTGGTGCAGCATTAGAGTTCACTTCAAGTATACGTGGTAGAGCATCTCTTGATTGGGCTTCAAGCTCAGATGTTGGGTCTGAGCACGCAAATATGCAACTCAGGGGAAACACAGGAGATAATTTTCGACTTAGTGCAGATAGCGGTTTTCGAGTTAGTGTTTCTAGCACTCCTAGTTGTTCAAGTACAAGTTCTGGACCAGATGACATAGAATCATTAGGTGATGTTTACGTTTGGGGCGAACTATGGTCTGATGGTGGTGATGGATCCCGAAACCCATACTCAATAAAGACTGATGTTTTATCTCCCAAACCCTTAGAATCGAACGTAGTTCTGGATGTTCATCAAATTGGCTGTGGTGTCAGGCACATTGGTCTTGTAACTAAACAAGGTGAGGTTTTCACTTGGGGTGAAGAATCTGGAGGAAGACTTGGCCACGGAATTGAAAAAGACTTCAGTAGACCACAACTTGTCGAATTTCTATCTGTCACTAATATAGAATTTGTTGCCTGTGGAGAGTACCATTCGTGTGCCGTATCAACAGCAGGTGATTTGTTCACTTGGGGTGATGGTGTCCATAATGCCGGACTCCTTGGACACGGCACTGATTATAGTCATTGGATTCCGAAGAGAATTTCTGGTCCTATAGAAGGTCTTCAAGTGTTTTCCATCGCATGTGGCACATGGCATTCAGCACTAACTACTAGTAACGGGAAGCTCTTCACGTTTGGTGATGGAACATTTGGTGTATTGGGGCATGGAGATCGAGAAAGTGTTCCTTATCCAAAGGAAGTTCAGCAATTAAGTGGCTTAAAAACAATCAAAGTGGCATGTGGAGTTTGGCATACTGCGGCTATTGTGGAAGTTGCTTCTGGCCCTGGTTCTAGCGTTTCTTCCAGAAAATTGTTCACCTGGGGAGATGGAGACAAGTATCGATTAGGCCATGGAAACAAGAACACATATTTGCTTCCTACTTGTGTCTCGTCTCTAGTTGATTATAATTTTCACCAGATAGGTTGTGGACATACTTTCACTGTTGCCCTCACAACATCAGGTCATGTGTTCACCATGGGAAGTTCAGCAAATGGTCAACTTGGAAGCCCACAAGCAGATGGTAAACAACCTTGCTTAGTCCAGGAAAAGTTGGTCGGCGAGTATGTTGAAGAAATTGCATGCGGAGCATACCATGCTGCAGTCCTTACTTCAAGAAGTGAGGTGTATACTTGGGGCTTAGGTGCCAATGGAAGACTGGGGCATGGTGACATGGAAGATAGGAGGACTCCAACATTTGTAGAGGCACTGAAAGATAGGCATGTGAAAAGTGTAGCATGCGGATCAAACTTCACTGCAACTATATGCATCCATAAGTGGGTTTCTGGAGCTGACCAGTCTGTCTGCTCAGGTTGCCGGCAAGCATTTGGTTTTACCAGAAAAAGGCACAACTGTTACAACTGTGGGCTTGTGCATTGTCATGGATGTAGCTCTAAGAAGGCTGTCAGAGCAGCCCTTGCTCCTACGCCAACCAAACCACATCGTGTTTGTGACTCTTGCTACAATAAACTTAGGGCCACAGCAACCGGAAATACTACAAATTACAACAAGAGACCTGCGGCTCCCCGTCGTTCAACTGATGGTGGCAGGGAAAGGCTAGACAGGCCGGGTTCAAGGCTTCTATTATCTACGAATACAGAACCAGTAAAATACCTTGAGGTCAAGAGTCAAAGATATGGGGGCAAATCAGATTCATTTGCCATGGTCCGAGCTTCACAAGTGCCAGGATTTCAGCAGCTGAAAGATATTGCTTTCCCTAGTTCTTTGAGTGCTCTTCAAAGTGCTATGAGGCCTGTCGGTGCGCCAACACCACCTCAACCACCACCATTTCCTACGAGCTCAGCTGCAAGGCCAGCTTCACCGTATTCAAGGAGACCTAGTCCACCACGCTCTGCAACTCCTGTATTTTCTAGAGGTGTCATCGATAGTCTCAAAAAGTCTAATGAGCTTCTGAGTCAAGAAGTGGCAAAGCTTCAAAACAATGTACTGATTCTCTGGCTGCTAAGAACTTTGTATGTTCTTACCATATATCGGCATGGTAGCTTGGAACCTTAAAATGTACTTACTTTTGTCACTTTTTTATCTGTTGATTCAGCTTAAAAATATGAAGCAAAAGTGTGATTTCCAAGAAGAAGAAATACAGAAATTACAGACAGTTGCCAAAGAAGCTTCTGCGTTTGCTGCTGACCAATCCTCCAAGTCCAAAGTTGCAACGGAAGCTGTGAAATCCTTTGCTGGTCAGGTGATCTTCTATGTCCCTGCGCTTCTCTCATGATTATTGATAGAAATGTGACCTTGTAAGACAGTAGGGAGGAGGTAATTTTTTTTTATGTGTGTTGCAAAGACTGTGCTAATGGTTCTATTACATGCATTTCGTGTTTATTTAGCTGAAAAATATAGTTGAGAAGGTGCCTTCGGAAGCTAGTGAAAGTGAGAACCTCAAGGCCATCCAAAATGAAGCTTTAGCTTTTGTCGAATCGAGAGAAAATGATTCATCAGACAATCAACCATCCCTGCCAGCACCTTTACGACAAGATTCGGGTAGCAGTGCAGTTCATGAAACTTCTCCTATGAAAGGTCACAAGATAATATCTTTAGACTCCACTGTAATAGGTGACCTATCATCTTCTGGTGGAAATCAAACACCCTCATCAAATGCAACTGAAACTGCTCCTAAAGATGGTTCAGAAGATTCAAGTGAAACACTTTCATCTAATGTGGAGCACCATCAACCACCTTCATCATCTAATCAAGGCAGGGAAAATGGGCCAAGGCCTCCTCAATCGCACGCAACTAGGAGTGAGGGATCCAGAGAAAGCATTGAACAGTTTGAACCTGGAGTTTACGTGACTTCCATCCAACTTCGAAATGGAACTAAAGTCTTCAGGCGTGTTAGATTCAGGTAATATCTTGATTCTGTTTCCTTCTGAATATCAGCTTTTTTCTTTGATATATGCGAAGTGTCGGTAAACTAGTTGTTTGGCCAGAATTTTAGTTCGGCACCAGTTGTTATTGTCAGGATATAATCGTTGATTGGGCCTCAACTATCAGCTTAGGCTTTTGATTGAGTTGGTTTCCTCACACTTGTCATTAGAGAAAATTATTGCTCTACAAAAGTTCTTGTTAATTAAAAATGCTTAATAACTTCCAGTGTATGCAAAGCACTGCAATGACAGTAAGACAAGCTTAACTGCTTTCGAGTTTGGTTTTTTTTTTTTTTTTTTTTGTGATCACACTTATGCTGTTTCCTTACAAATCATATGCAGCAAGCGAAAGTTTGCTGAGACACAAGCTGAGGTGTGGTGGAAGGAAAATAGAGATCGGGTGCTGCAGAAATATTCTCCACCACCACCACCAGGTGCGGCTTCATCTAGCAATCGTCCTCCTAGCGAAGAGGAAAGCGATGGTGGAACGCCTTCATAAACGTAGCATAACATTTGTGGTTTGATGTCCTTCGACTAGTACAGTTTGATAGCATTATGAACACTGTGACATGCACCATCATCTTAGGTAGGTGCGTCTATGGAGATGAGAACATGTGTATGAGGAGAAATTTTTAAGCAAAACCTTTGCAGCTATTCTTTCATTAGAGTTGTACCTTGGTTTTATTTCTTGTGCCTATACTGTGTTTGATACATTAATGGTTGTACAGATGAACAAGTACAGGGAGCAATAACAGTAACATGAGACAAAATTTTCACTCTTTTGGTCAATTGATTTGTGGATATTATACCAAATTACCACAAACTTGTGATTGATCATGACCGAAATGGTCAATTTAAATCAACCTCTAACATAATGAGTGAAACTAATTAACGCTTATAACATAGTATATACATATTTGATCCGCACGAAATGAGTAAGATGGATGAATATCAATTGAGAACAGTTTTTATGTGCTGAAAAAGATGGATATAGATAATAAAATCTATTTCCATCAAAGAAAGTATGCAGTTAATGTGAATTTTACCTAATTAAATAATTGTGTCACAAGCATGGCAAGAATAGAGGTAGCATGAGTTTCGATTATTACATAGTCACTAATTCAAAACTCTTTATAATGGGGTAAATGGGTGATTTCTACGAGTAAGAAAAGTAATTTCATCACATTTTTTTTGCATTATAAAAAAGAGTAATATTAAGTTCAAAATTATGCAGGTCTCGATATCTCGATTTCTCCTTTTCAATGAATCTTTTTACTTTCATTGAAGTGTGAAGGCGAGGGGACGAAAGAACATAAAAACCATCCATCTATTGTATCAGAAGATTTCCGCCGTCTTTTTATCATAAAAGTAGACGGTACGCCAACAAACCACAATGAGAAATACTCAATTACTCCTATTTTCTAGTTGTTTAGTTACTAGTATCCCCTTGTTCAAGGCCTCTTTACTTGGTTGTTTAATGTGAAAGTTGTTTTTTTTTTTTTTTTTTTTGACAAAGATCAACCGAAACGAAATACAAACAACATAACTACCATAAAACATAACACATGGCCGCTATCCTGCAACAACAGCATAAGACATAGCTGTTTTGTGTCGCTTCCACGGCCAACTAGAAGCATGAACAAGATCGATATCTGCAATCTTGCGCTTGGATTGA
>CAAKMY010035823.1:0-12777 GCA_901111285.1 Corrigiola litoralis
TATTCAATAAGCGCCACGTGTCCTGCAAATAGAAGTTATTAGGTGTATAAGATAATAGTATAGATATGTTGCTGATCGAGTCAGTAGTCATTTAATGTTAGAATGCTCGATACAGCCCTTGTTATTCAATTGAGATTTATACAAATGGTGGAGAGTCTGAATTATTAGGTATAACCGTATAATAGGGATTCTACTCCGTTTAATATACTAAATTGGGATCTTTCCTTCTAAAAGCAAAAGAACAAAATTTCTCACGTTTCGGACACGTTTTAGAGGTCAAAAATAGATTTGTTACTATCGTTTCAAGGAGTTTCAACTTTAATTTTGGTACAGTGAGGAATTTAATCTGAAATGGTGGACATTAATGCGTGTCAATCACATCAACTAACTTAAGTTAGCTATCTACTCCACCTTTAGTAAATGAAGTTTTGTTTAGCCTCCTTAATTTTGTACCTCTTCTGACATCATCATTCATACGAAGCTCTAGTATTGATACTCGAAGACCATAAGAAGGTTTGGCGAATTATATTAATGGTGTTGTTGTTCAATGAAATATATTCACATAAGGACCATTATGAGTGCTTAATTAATTCACAAGCTTGGTAGCTTCTCAAATAGTTGATGTTAAAAGGTTGATTTAACTCTCTGATCTCAAAACCTTCTGGGACACCTACTAATTAAGTATACATATTAATCATGAAAAAATTAACTAAAGAACCTTGATAATAATGATTTATACAATGTTAATGAAAAATTATATCATCTGAAAATATTACTCTTAATTTCGTTTTTTTTTTTGGTGCAAAATTACTCTTAATTTCGTGATGAGCGACATCACACACTCTTTCCATTTTAAAAGAACCCCTTTCATGTACTCCAACCGTAGATTGGTTTTAACCTACAACGTTTTACTCCTTTCTAAAGGAACAAAACAACTTAAGAAAGGAAAACGGGAAAATTTCAACAAAAATACGAAATTAAGTTACACAAATACCTTGGCCCCCTTGGGGAGGAAGACAAGTCATCATGATAAGAAAGTGAAGAAATGCTGAGACCCAACCTAAGATCAGTGCTCAAATCCTTGCTGCTGTAACAATTATTCCGAGTATTGCTAGAGACTGACGAGCTCTTGCATGGCGCGGCGAAAATGCGAGGATCACCTTTGTGATGATGAATATCAGTGATGTTTGTGTTACTATCTATTGAAGAAGACGAAGAACATGAGTGATTATCATAATGACCTCTCCCCATAATACAATGGTCACGTACAAGTACACCTTATTGCACTTGATTTCTGTAGGTAGATTGCTTCTTGATTCTGCTTCAATGGAGGACAAAGATTTTGATCATATATAATATAAGAGGAAGAAGGATTATTTGATCATTTGAGAAAGGGTGAAAAAGCAGCAACATTATGAGGATATATGGAGGGTTTCATATATATACGAAGATGGGGAAGAGCAAAAGATAGAGGGAGGGACAAGGTTGGGGCACATTACGTGACAAGAAATGCTTTGTCCGCCTTTCACTGTTTTCTTGCAGGCCGACATTTCCACCTAAGCTTATGCCAACGTGGGTATACATCGAAGGATTTGTTTTCTCCCCGGCCATCAACTAGAATAAGCGATTTAAGTTTGTAACCATGCATATAAACATCACACAACAAGTAGATGTGGCCGGGTCATAAGGTATACAACTATATCATACTTAAGACACAAGATTAAAAGTCCTTTGTAAGCGGTGATCTCGTAACCGAGCATGAACCAAAGAAGGACATATATATACATTAATTAAGTACACTCGTAATCTACTAATCTATCTTGAGCTGTTACAGTTTGTAAACTAGAGAACTTAGTTGAATTTTAAAAAAGCTCACTTTTTCGTTTTTAAAAGCTTCTACAACAACTTTAAAAAGTGACAGCTCTGATTAGAGGATAGCCTTTTTTTTTTTTTTTTTGAGGATAGGATTAGAGGATAGTCTTAGGGTGTATTTGGTTTGTCATTTCAGTCACCTTATTTGACTAGTTTACCTTATTTGACCAAAGTTTCAGTCACCTTAAATTTTAAGGTCGTTTGGTAACACACTGAAATAGATTTAAGGTGACTGAAATAATAAGCTACTAGGGGAACCTGAAAAAAAATTCCAGTCACCTGATCAGGTTTCGGTTACCTTTTCAGGTTTCAGACACCTTTTCAGATTTCAGGTTCCTTTTCAGTCAGTTTTACCAAACACACCCTTACTCTACTAAGGTTTTGTTATAGAATAGTAAGAACCATCAAATTGCTCTTTCAGAACCTATCATAATTGCCAAATTACATAATCAAAAAGCTATATTATGTGAGGTTATTCCGACTTCTGATTTCGGTTTATAGAAAGCATATAACTTTGTTATTCTGATCATGTGAAAAGGGAGTACACAATGTTGCAAATATATGTAGAATTGGGCGGTGAAAGAGCACTGCACCATACCCCGATTTTCAGAAAATACTAAATTTCTATTTGGTATCATTTAACTATACTCCATATATGTGTTCTCTTACACGTGAAATTAAAATAACAGGAGTTGGCTTTATTGCAAATCGAGCGGTTGCGTTTGCAACTTCAATGTTTGCAACTATCTTAGTGTTATTCGCACCAAAAAAAAAAAAAACCTATCTTAGTGTTATGTAGGCTGCGAACACAACGTAGCTACATGAGACAAGTTTGACTTCTTATCGGCAGGCCTAAGTGCCTAACCATAAGCATTGTACGGAGTATATTGTAATAATGAAAAAAAAAATGTTTCTTACAGGTAAGCCAGTCAATTTAGAAGCTTAGTCTCCTTAATATTTATATCATATATCATCCTAATCTAAAGCCACGACAGTGACTTCTGTTTTTTAAGCTTAGCTTAAAACTAATATTTTCGGAGTACAGTATGTGACTTCTTGGACCTCCAATAAATTTTAATAGTTGAAAAATGTATAGCGCATTATAAAGTTTGTTAGACCCAACAACTAAGCACTAGAGCACCCTTGGAACAAAACCCCCCCTACATCCATGGAATGACACAAACAAGGCCACCACTTATATCCTGTTTACTACTTGTTCTTCAAACATACTCCGTAAAATTTACAATTGCTGTTTACACCTAGAAAACCTTTTAAATTTTTATCAAGCTTTGTCAAAGGACGAGAATGCTCCAATTGTGGACCCACACGGTCGAGAAGCTCATAGAGTTAGTTTATGAAACAACCATTAGAATTTAGAAATCTAGTTGCAAAGAGCCGAGAGATTTCAGGGAGGGACAAGAAGCACGCTTTAAAGTTATATAACTCACCACTTTTGGAACACAGACAAAGAGCAATCTATCCCTCTTTACTCTTTTTCTGTTTAGATTACGCCTCTTCCCTCTGTTTGCCGTGATTGTGTCTGCTCTCTCACGTGCTATTTGTGATAAACTATACCTTTCTCCCGAAACATACTAACTATAGGCTGACTGCAAATCTGTTTATTACAAACACTGCCCTTATAATTTTTTGTTAATCAATTAAATAGATAATTAGGGACGTAGTGATCAATTCGTAGTAGGTAATCTCGACAGCACACAACCTAATTAAGTTACCAAATCATTGACCATGAGTTGAGGTATTTCGTAGTGCAAATGAAGGAGTTGACAATAGAAAATACAAAGGTCTGAACTTTCAATTTCTCACATGCAGTGGTGTGAAAGTTTATAAGAATGTAATTAGTTTTTGTATAGCTGATATATATATCTTAGTGGGTTCGGGGCTTTTTGAAGTTGTTGTTTCCGCATTTGCTTTAAAAATTAGGAGTGTAGTCATTTTTCGAATTAGGCCCTTTCTAATTTCCACCTGCTTGTTATATTGTGTGCTTTGCGATCATTTGAGCAACAAAATTCTATCTTATTACTCAAATAGAAGTGTTAAGTGGCAGTTATCGATTTAAATTACATCAAAATAACTTTATTTGTCGGTCTATCTTTCTGAATTCATCATAATGATTGTATAAGGCGCCCCATGGTAATCATGTAAAGAATAGACACGAGGGGCTGATGAAAGTATAGTAAAATTGTAAGTTGTTCAGTATGTGTCACGAAATGATTATAAGGCGCCCCATCGTAGCTTCTTCGCCTTCTTACAAAACATTGCAGAATGATAGCTTCTTTAATTCTTTGGCCAAAAAAAGAAGATGATCAGCAATATGTCTCTTTTTCTACATTACTGCATTGATTTAATGGATCAAGCGGAGTGCTTTATTTCATATTCTGTATACTGGATTTTAAGAGATTCTGAAAAGAGCTCTGTGAGACCAAAAATAAATAAAACTACATTACATACTACTTCTTGTACTATACGAGTTTGTCAATTATAACTAGTTTATGACCCGACGATGTCCGGGAATTTTATAAGTTGTCTTTTAATTATTTTTTCTAATGGCTCGACTAACCATACTTCATTTTGTTTTCATTGAATTATCGCTACATTATCATAAAAGTTTTTATGTAATAAAAGTTACTAATGCTATCTTTTTTATGGGTGCTAATTAATTTTATCAAATATTAATAGATTATAAAAATTAAATGAGGAGAATTTGTGTCAGACTATCGCACACAAAAATTAGGTGCGACAGTTGTTTAGTATAAGCAATTATGTATATAAAAATAACAAAAATGGTTCTGAAATAAACATTTTTGTGTGTCATAATAACTATATCTAGAATGAGCACCTTTGTGTCTAAAAATAACAAAAACAATATAGAATAAACATGTATGGAATAAACATTTTTGTGTCTAGAATAAAACAAAAAAGTCTCGGAAAAAAAGTGTTTGTAATAGATACATGTGTGTCTAACGAAAAAAAGTGTCTCGAAATAAACATGGAATAGACGTTTTTGTATCTAAGAATAGGCAGAAACTATCAAGAATAGGTGTGGCAGTTTATGTGGCATGCTCCAATTTTCAGGGTTTGGCTACCTGATACAAAAGTATGGCTATTAAATATGGTTGGCGTGGCTGTTTATGTGGCTTGCTCCAATCGTTGCAACCTTTTGATATAGATTCTATAGATAGATAGATAGATTTTTAGGAGTTAGGGAGTACTAGACATTTTTTTGACGTTTTGAGTCTAGGTGCTTCGAGTGTGAACTCATTAGGTCGTTTGAAGGTAAATTATAGAAAAAGTTGACAAAAACAATCCCTATTATAGGTGATCAAACAAAAATAGTCTCTACTAGTAAAAGGTAAACAAATAACTTAGTAACTATGTTAGCAAAAATAGACTATATTTCTAAAATGTACACTAAAGCTTATTTTTCAGGTGAAATTAGCATTGTAGTTACGAGTTTGCCCTTTCCTTTTCTTCTTAGGCTATGTTTGGCAAAACAGACTGATAAGGTAGCTGAAAAATGATAAGGTGACTGAAAACTGATAACGTAGTTGAAAACTGATAAGTTCCTGATTAGGTAGCTGGATTTTGAGACCTGATAAGGTGACTGATTTTAATATAAGTGTTTGGTGCAATTTGTTAAACAAGTAATTGATATTTGACAAAATGACATAAAGGACATGCTTATATTTGGAAAAAATATCTAGGATTTATTGGGTAGGCTTGTTATTTGGTAAAAAAATTTGGGGCAAAAATGGAATAGATTTATGACCGGTACCTTATTTTTTTTATAAGCTACTTGAGTTAACTTATTTTTTATAAGCTAAAAAAGACTTATAAGTTACTAAGATAATGAAGTTACCAAACACTTTTGGTTTTGGTCAAACAAGTCTTTTTCAGTCAAATAATTCAATATTAGCTTATAAGCTATCTGAAATAGCGTGCCAAACATAGCCTTAGCTCTCTCCTCCTCCCTCCTCCCTCATTTCCTCCTCTAATCATACCCCTCCTTCAAATCCACACCTAATTACTGATTTTCAGAGAGACAAATTGAGGAAATCCACAATGACTTTGTCTGATACGAGGCAGAAGCAGCGGCTTTAGCTAAACCATTTTGCTCAAGCATGGATATGAAGGGGGAAACCACAGGATGGGGGCAGGGACAAGGGTGGCTTTCGTTGTGATGTCGCAAGGGTACCAAAATAGAGGAATAAAGACGAAGATGATCAAAGATGGAGAGTGTGAAGGGTGATGACGATGAGGATGATAAATATTGAGGATGATGGTGGTGATATCGATTATGGAAGATAGGAAGAGAAGAGGGAGAGGTGAAAGAGTGAAGTTATGAGATTTAAGAGTGAGGTACATGTGTGTTCTAAAGGAAAGTGAGGAAGAGAACATGAGGATGGTGGGGTAACATTGGAGGAGGAGTAAAGGGGAAGGATGGTAGGAGGAAGATGAGAAGGAAATAAAGGGGTAAAATTATAGCTACTATTCTAATTTTGCCGTAAAATTTAGCTTTGGTGCACTGAGACTAGCTTTGTTAACATATTTTATAAGTGAGATTGTTTTTGTACATTTCAATAATAAGGACTATTTTGGTTTGATCGTCCATAATAGTGATTTTTATCATTAATTTCATCTAAACTATATCATACATCCCTTTTATGATATATGATGCGCCGAAATATATATGGATGAGTACATGTTATACATGATATGTTCTTTATACCGCTGTTTTTAGTATTTTTTGTTTTTTTTTTCTTCTAAACTTTTTTTAACATTATAAACTTAGTATATATGTACTTAACACCACAAGAGAAAAAATTACAATATTAAGTTGATCGTATCTCTCTAAATATGTAAGTATATATATATGGGCGACGCTTGGATTCATGTATCTCTCAATTAATCGTATCTACGAGGATGTCACACTTCAAACATATAATAATTTATATGTGACTAAGGTTAATACATGCATGTATTCGGAGCTGTTTTGATAGTTTTTCTGCAATTAGATTTTTCAATATCAAATGCCAATCACATCGTAGTCACTAATTAGTTTTTACTGTCACTAATGTCACATAATAATTAGTTATTTACCTTTCCATTTGACAAGTTCGCAGTTTCGCGTTGGATTATCAGCCATTGCTTGTTAGCTGTTACCTAACCAAAACAACCAATTCTATCTTACTTATTCACCTGATAATTGAAATGTTTCATGTTAGTCAACTCTAATTAATACTCCTACGACTTACGAGATTGATTGTCTCTTTAGGCAGACACAAATTCCCCTCCAAAGAAATGAGAAATTAAGGAAGGGAACAGATGAGCAAGCTTGCTCCTAAAGAAAGGCTAAAGGGTTTAGTAGGAGGTGATCTTGAAATAGCCGTGAGATGCAAGAATAAAGAAAAGGATATAGGTTGTTCCCTCCAATGTTGCTTCTGTTGGCCAACTTTCTCTTACACCAATACGCTTTTAACATTCAATGCACTTTGTGTAAAACTCAAGCATATACATGTATTCCCATTTCCCACCTCTCGCCAACTTTTGTTCATAAGAAAAAGATGAGACAGAGAAGGGAAACGCTGAAGACTGATCCGCGCGTGTTTGGGTTGTTATAAGAGAAATATGGTCCTCGTAATAGGGTCCTCACTTGTCCCCGTTGTCTTGAACCCTTAAACATACTTAGGTTCCAACATCAATAATTATGTTTACTGTACCCCATATATTGGGTAAACTTCAGTCAGAAGGTTTGGCTATAACTTATAATTAAACACTAATTTTGAAACCCGTGTAAAACATGGATTGTTTTGCTAAAGTTTTTACTCACTATCCATTTTGACAATTGTATTATGAAATATGTGCATTAAGACCTTGTTCTCTTCAAATAAAACTCGCAAAACTGCATTAAATTGGATTGGAAGGAATTGGAGGAAAGTGGAAAGAACTATAGCGATATGGAAGGAACTGGAGAGGACGGAAAAAACTGAAAGGATCTGGAGAGAACAGGAAGCAACTTGAGAGGAATGGAAGGAACTGAAAGGAATTGAAATGAGTTAGAAATATAGGAGGAATTAAGTGGAATGAAATGAAGAGAACTGAAGGAAACTGGAAGTAACTGGAGATAACTGAAAGCAACTGGAAGAACTAGAGAGAACTGGAAGGAACTGAAACTCACTAGAACTTATGTGAGGAGAACATGGCCTTAACAAGATATGGAGCATAGATCTAATAACAATATTATTATTCATGAAACAAGTGAAATTTGATGGTAATCAGCATATATGAGTAGCATATTTTGGAGAAGAAAAAAAATAAAGGGGAGATATGTTAAACTATGTATCTTTAGTACTGTGACTTACTTGATTAAGAAATTGGAGTTTCTTCACATCACCTAAGCTTGAAAAAACATAAAAACTAAATACTACATTGGTAATCTCAAAATCAAACACAAAGAAAGTATGAAACTGAAGTCTAATTAAAATAAATATAATGATTTGTTACATAAGAATAGATAATAAAGTGGAATAAGTAATAAGTAAAAAGGATAATTAAATGAATGAGAAGCAAACAACAATTCCATTTTAGAGTAATTATAGAACAAAATAGTACTATACTCATGTCAATTCAACATAATGAGTCCTCATACAATAGTCTTAGATTTTTTTCTAAGGTTATTTCAAGTTTTTTTTTCTATGTAATTGTAAGGTCAAAGAAGTTGATGAATAATGTAAGAGTGAATACATCTCAACACATGATTCAACAATTAGAAAAATGATGTTATAAAAGTAAGGATGCCTGAAAAATTGTAAATCATGTATTAGAAATAGATTTAAATATTTATTTTGGATTCTAAACTTATATACCCATAACAACTTCATCATTAAGAAGAAAATGGAAAGTTAAGAGTATATTACTAATGTACTCATTTTTTTACTCTAATAATTCTGACGATCTTGATGACTAGCCACTAGGATACTATTGAAGCACAATGGAACATGATTGTTGCGACTATGCAAAGATTTATAAAAAGTGTCAAATCTTCACCAACTTCCAACATGTACCGCCTTGTGTGTTATACACTATGACCTCCCCTTGACAATTCTCGACTTGGGGAATATATATATATATATATATATATCATAAGAAACATACATAATGCTAGAATATGAGGGCAACACTTTATCTTTGTCGTCATTGACTATTTCACCAAGTGGGTTGAAGCCGCATCTTTTATACAGCTTGGATCAAAACAACTAGCCCAATTCATCCAAAACAATATCATTTGTAGATATGCAGTACCTCATGAGTTCGTAAGAAATCAACAGAGCCATTTTCTTTTAGAAACTAAGGCTTTACTAAACAAATAAAAAATTAAACATCACTTATCCTCTCCCTACCGGCCCCAAACTAACGGAGCCGGATAGGCTGCGAACAAAAAGGTTAAGACTATTTTAGTAAAAATATCCGGACATTATAAGGATTGGCCTAATAAGATCTTATGGGGTTATAGACATTCAATTCGTACATTAACTGGAGTAACTTCACACTCCTTGGTTTACAGAATGGAAGCAGTATGTCCAAACACTAGAACTCGAGGTTCTTTCGCTTTTTTTCTTAGAAAGTGAGCCACCATAAGTTGGATGGGCGTGTGCGATAAGAGGAGTTAGTTCTTACATATGGATGAAAAAAGGTTGAGGGCATTACATATATAATGTCCATATTTAACAAGAAGGTTAAGCCATGTACTCAAAGAGCTCCATGCTGTTAACTTGGCCCCTTTATGTAAACTTAAGCAAATTGTTCTTGACCATTTAAAGTTAAGAAAATCCTCTCAAACGGAGGGCTATTTCTAGAAGACTTAGACGGAAATGAGTTATCACAATTCGCCAATTTAGATCAACTCAAGAAATACTACCCTTAGTAAATACTAATTAAGTATGTGGAATGTAGTTCATTAGACTTTACCCACGCTAAGGTCACACCTTGTAAAATCGCGCGCCATAGCGGATATGCATAAATATGTGCAAAAAGTAGAAGAAATGATCAGTACATGCCACTAATAGGGACGCCCAAATACACATTGGCGCCACTGATAGTGACGCTTAAACATTGACACCACATGCAACGAAATACAGGGTGGTTTGGTTCCGGTTACTTTGGATACGTAGGCGACTTTTCAGCTCAACCACAATTATGTCAATGATAACAATTTGCACAAAAAAAATGTCCACTAAACAATATCTATAAACTTAAATTCCATAAGGAGGTACTTCGACATGTAAGGTAAAAAGCAACAAATTGTTCACATAAAGTAATTAAAAGGTTCATAATGCAATAGTTGAATCTAGATGCATGCGCTAACGCTTAGTCTAATATATAAACAAAAGCTCCTCATAGGAGCAAGAGCTAAAGATAATTTCGTTGCCATAAGATCATCTCCATATATAGACATTGTAGGACAAATAACTTGCAATGGGGTTACATCCTCCATAATGTCCTCACAATCACTCAACATGGAAAGCCGGGATGTATTCCTCTTCATTTACCTCGCCTTCCTCTAACTCTTGTGGTCTATCATTGACCACAAGGTCCTCTATATTTGACTTTTCTATAGTCACGGCCGGTTCGATGTAAACCTCATCCACTTTTGGCTCAACGTTAGCCATAGGAGTATCCTCTAACACTAGCCTCTTTCTCACCCTTCTAAAAGTGAGGTCTCATCTAAGGCTTCTGTTGATGTGTTATGTTTTGATGATTCCAAACTGTATAAGTTTAATGTTTAGTTTAGAATGTTAGAAATGAAGTTGATTCACCAGTCAAAGGACCAGTAACTTGATATGGTGATGTATCAAGATTAAGGTCACTAATTCAGACAAAGAGAAGGACCAGCACAAGCATCGGTGATGAGTTGATGATCAACGATAGGTCAAAACCCGAATGCTCAGAAGACTTGTACTAGACTAGTTGATGATCTGTTTAGTTTTGTTGTAAATTTCCATCAGACTATTATTTATGATTTGAATTACATTTGATGAAGGATATGCAAAGTTAATGGTCCACCAGTGACTAATTGTTGGTACATGCATCAGATTACTTAAGTATTGAAATATATTTTGAGGTAAAAATATCTTGATTTTATTAAAATATGTTTATGATTTTGATTATTATAACAAAATGAATTCGTAAAGTTTATCATCAAGTAAGGAGTTACACTAAGCATAAGCTTAGGATAACATGTCTTTATTAAAGAAAGGAATTTGTGTTTCACTCAAATTCTACATCTGTTTATCCTATGTTGATTGAGTACCTTACTGATTTAATTCAACGAAATTTTCTAGGGTTTTCCTAAACCTAATATGTTATTTATACCATTATTATTCCAGTAGGAAAACCATTAAAAGTGTTTTGCAAAAAATGTATTTTTGATATGACTTTTACAAAAGCAAAACTCCAATACTTTGAGCTCTCATTCTCCCATTCAACCTATCAAGGAAAGGTATTGGTCTCTTGGTCTTCTAAGCATTATATGGTCTCTATGTTTAACAAGAAGCGACATTGAGATATCGGTTTATTTGTAATTTTCTTTACACGGTTGTAAAGTGTAGTGGGATTACAATAAGGGACAATCAGAACTGGTTGTATTAGCAGCATCTAGAGTTAAGCGTTGGGGTATGGCTAGAATTAACCATATAAAGTCTTGATCAGAGGTGATTAAGTTGTGTTAGATTTTATAGTTAAAATCTGATATAAGTGTACATTGTAAATTATAGTGGATTTGATTGAGATTGTGGTAGGAAGGATGTAGACCTTGAGTTAAGGTCAAACCTCATTAAATCTTGGTGTTATCTTGTTTTCAGTTATTTTTGTTTATGCTTGTTAAAATTGTACATGCACCAGCACTAGCACCAGTGCAATATCACTTGGTATATTGTTGCTACATGCACCAGTGAATAATCACTAGTTCATTTTATTTGATTAATTCCGCAAAATTTGGTAGACATTAGGCATACTTGATTCACCTCCCCTCTTAAGTATACCTTTGCATTAACAACTTAGGTTTAAACCTCTTCTCTATAAAAGCGCATAAGACCTTTTCCCTTACCTTTTGGAGTGATTATTTACTCCTTGGGTGGGTTAGATATACCTTCCTTATGGACAAGCCCATTAGCTTGGGGATGGCCATTACTCAACCTCACATGCCTCCCATTCTTCATGAGTCGACCTTTAAAGACTCCTAACTTTTTAGGTCTTTTCTCATCACTTCTTTCTTTAGGATTAGATTTGCTGATAGGTTTATGAATACGATAAGATGTTTCTTCCTCCCTTCCTAGATTAGTCCGAGGGTCCTTGGGAATAATGGTTGCGCGCTTTGTGGATTCCAACTCCAATAATTCGTCATGGCGTGCGTGATTTCTTTCGATCAGCAGCAACATCAGCCAAAATCCACAAAACGTAGCTCTTTGCTTGTGACAACCATAAATTCATAAGTAAGTGGCATATGTTGCTTGACCTTATTCGGCCAATAATTTTCCCACCGACCCATCATGTTAAGAGTGATATGGTTAGGAAATTGGGGAGTATTGTCAGTATCTGCGATGTGTTGCCTCCTCACATACTGCCTCATGAATCTAATTGAGAATAGAGCAACATTAAAATCTTACCCAGTCAGACGCATACAATTGGGAATTCGCCCCATACACGTCATAAATGTAATTTTTCACCATGGAATGGTCCTTATGACCATGAAGCCATTATTAGCTAAAAACCACTTGACCCCACTCATTACGGGTCTTAGTAACATACAACCTTGGTCTCATAGTGAAGCTTCTAAGTTATACTAGGATATTTTCAAAGGGGGCTCGATCAACCTAAGACGCTCCTGCA
>CAAKMY010035825.1:0-11074 GCA_901111285.1 Corrigiola litoralis
CCCCAACACACCCTAGTTTCATTAAGTGAGATAGAAGAGAGAAAAAGAGAGGCTTTTTCTGTGAGATCTAGTTTTCTAGGGTTTGGCTTATTGAGAACTAATCTCTGTCATCTTGTATCTGTAATCTCACCACCATAAACAAAGAGTTTTCCTGGCCCTGAGGACGTAGCTATCACGTTGATAGTGAACCTCGTAAATCTTGTGTCTTTTAGTTGTTTGCTCGTAATTAGTCCATCGTACACCACACGCTTTCCGCACAACAGTTTTCTTCATTGAAATTGTATCCTTTAGCTAAAAGAAACACTACAGATAGGTTTATAGTACTCAAGAAATTGGTATGTAAAGTCATTGGTCTAAGTGGCAGCAACAGGATGTTTAGGGTCAAGGATCTCTGAATGTTATGCGTGAATAGTACATATATCTTTCTAAAAGGGAAAATATGGAATAGGTTAACGCTGCTGTCTTTGAACAAAGATTCTAAGATAAAAAGATGCAGTTAGGAGCACCACAAAGTTAAAATAAGGCATTTTCTTGTTGGCCTTTTATTTGTGCTCCAATGTGCAGGGGCACACATCAAAAGTTCAAACAATATGTTCTATTTCTATTAAATCATTGAATGTTTCAGAACTTATCTTTCTGTCACTTTATTGCTTTTGTTCCATGGAAGATAGAGGTTTCCAAACTGCTTTTCTGCGCTGTTAATGTCAACTTATATTGCTCAAGACCTTTTTGAATATTTGAGACCATGTGACATTAGTTTAGTATAACAAAAGCATGCGCAAAGGCGATGAACTTCGCATTCCTTAATGTTGTAACGTGTCTGTTTGTGCTGATCAGTATGTAATAGCTAGTTTTGTGAATTATCAATGTTTTCTGTTGATGTTTTATGCAGTAAAATCATCATGCAAATTCAATGGTTATATCGTAATAGCGTTGGCAACAATTTTCTCATAATAAGAGTCTGTTAGTTGCGCTGATTGCAGCCCAAACTTTGGACCTCTACCAGTTTCATGTCTGCATATATTGCTATTTGGATTTGGAAACATGTTATAAAGATAACTTTCATTAGCATAAAGAACATATTACAAGCTTTAACTACACCTTAAAGCTTTTGAAATACCTAGCTAGCTAACACAGAACTAGCTACTTCGATATTCATTAAATAAAATAGCACACACCACATATACTTAGGCAACTGTTGTTGGTCTAACTGATTCTTATTCTTCTAAACATTTCTTCAACCTTGCCGTGAAAACTTGTTAGTTAAATTGGTATGGTTTGAGCATTGGCATCAGAGCACCCCTCAGGTGGAGTGACATAATCTCATTGGTTGAACCCATCAGCTTCCCCCCAATGAACACAGCTGGGACGGGTGTGTTACAGCCTAACTTCATGATCGCCTTCTCCATTTCCTTGCCATCGAGATCCTGATCAATCTCATATATAGAAGGAGTAACCCCCAGCTCCTGGAATAAAATGTTGACCGTGTAGCATAGGCAACATGAACTCTTGCTGAAGATCACCACGCCGTTTTCAGATGCAATCCTTAAGACCTTATCCATCTTGTTTCAAATATGAAAGGTCTTGTGGCACAAACTTGAAATAAATCTTGTGTATGCCACAAGACCTAGAGAACTGATTCTACTGAACCCAGGTTCAGCAGTGGGAGATTCTTGTAGAGGAAACAGACCACAAATAAGGTAAGAAACAGAGGAAATGTTTTGATGCTTAGGTTGTTGGAACTCTGCCTTCCCGGGATGAACTATTTATAAGGGTAGATTGAGTATAGAGCTCCTCTTCTGGTCGAAGAACGTTCAAAAGATATTGTGCTTTAGTTAGATGCTCAGAAGCTAATAAAGTTACTTTCTAAGAGATTGGAACTAGTGTGTACTTCTCTTCAAATCAACAACTTGGTTGGCAGACATAATATGGACAATCTTTCCTGCTAAACCTCATAAATGAGGTGACCAAGAGAATAGCCCGAAAAGCTAACACTGTGATCTATACTGTAAGATGGTCGTCTCATCCACCGAATTGACAGAACTTTGTGTTTTCAAATTATGATGGTGAGTGTAATTATATACTAATTGGGTGATTGCCTATAAATAGAGATCTAATTAACAAGTTATTGTTAAGTGTGTCCTGTTTAGGCTGTTTTCAATGAGATTCTTGAAAATCTGCTGCCTTTGAATTCTCAAGAAGAAGATCATCAGGATTAGCTTGCGGTGGGCCTTGATTCTGTGCAATGCCCACCAACTTGTCCTGATTCCTTCCCAAATGTCAGGCCTGCAAGATTCTGTACATTTATACTATAGCCATTCTTTATAACACTTTACTGAACATAGAATATTTGGAAGGCTGCTTTACAAATTGCCAAGGAAATGAACATGTGACTAGCCATGCTAGCTTCAGTCTTAGTCATGCGAACAAAATATTGGCTCTCTCCTATGCTTTTTCTCATGTAACCTTGAGATTGTTTTGCGCTGGGGTTTGAAGGGTTCACATAAACCAGTAATCATGTTTACATGATAAAATTCTGTTCAAGGTCTTGATTTTGCTGCATGATGTTTGCCTGCACCCTCTGGCAGTCTGGCCTTTATTATCCTGGTAGGATGAAATCATCGTACTAGGAATATATTCATTAAGTGTGATACCTACAATTATTAGTTAGCACAGGGAAAAGAGAATAAAAAAGGAGAGAAAAAAATCAAAAATTAATTATGAAAAATAGAATGTAAACGAAATGTTTCAGTACATCTCCATGTACCACCAGCAGTAGTATCAGTAAACAGTTAACATGCTCAATGTCATCAGAATTTTTATGAAGGTATGATGATCACAAAATTTAGTGAATCACACGATACTCATTTTCATAAAACATTCATGTGTCACGACATTGAGCAGTGAGCACCATTGTTTCTTTCGTGCAAAACGGATTTTCAAGAGGCAAACACCAAAAGCAAGGAGAACACTGTTTGAAGTTGGCCTTCTGTTTCTGTTGATGACCTGAGTATCGCATCAAACCAAGGGAGTCACTGAGGCTAGGCATATATTTCCTTAAGAGGTTTTTTGTTGAGCTGTGATGAGCCTTTATTGATAAAGATAGTCTAATTATTTGGACTTGAGAATGTTGCTCGTCTAAGATGACTAATCTATCTATCTGCCTAAGCTTACTTCATATTTTTCTGAACATTCTACATACGTAATAGGGTCATATTCTGCGCATGTTTCAGTTTTTAGTTTTCATCTTCAGGATAATTTCCTGATTATTTTACGGCTTCGATGAGTTGTCCTGCTTTAACTTCAAGGGTAAACATAGACTTCAGAGAGGAACTGTATATTTCCCGGTAATTGAAACAAAGAAAATCTTTTGAAAGCAACAGCTCTTAGTAGAACCATTGTACGACTTTATTCTACAAGTTGTGGTGCTAAAGCCAGATAGCTTTTGCTTGAATGAGCCTGTCTTTAAGAGAACCATTAAGGTGAGCAGTAAGCACATCCCCGGCAGAGCCCACATACTTTCCACCTATATAAACTGCTGGTACAGTTGGTGTACAGCCCAAATGCTGTAAGGCCCACTCCATTTCTCTTCCTCTTGGATCCTTATCTAGCTCAAAAACTGCTGGGCTTGCACCCAGTTCATGGAAAAGAGTCTCAATGCTATGGCACATGTAGCATGAGCTCTTGCTAAATATGACTGCTGCCTTTGTATTTGCCAATTCGTTAACTCTATCCATTACCTTTGGCTCTATGAAGAGGATCAAATGTTCAACTAACACAAAGAAAAAACTAGAAAAAGATCTGGATGTGGTAGAACGAGAAAGTAATTAAGGATGTTTTCGCGCTGATCTGCAGTTGGCTGATAAATGAGAGTGGTTCCTAGTAAGCTAATGATGAAACTAGATGGCTTGTGAAGTGTTGTGTTCTGAATTTTATTAGTTAATGTTCTGGTATGATCGTTGACATACTGCCACCAATTTATAAGGAGTGAAAAATCTTCTGCATTATTTGTGTACAGAAAAGAGAAATCATTTAATGGATAAAAAGAAGTTTGGTGCTGTAGATCTCCTTATGGATAAGAAAATGCTCCTCCTGATGGTTTTGCAATGACAATGACCCCCTATGGTTGGGATGAACAAGTTGCGTACTGAAGTATCATAACTGAAAATCTTGAGAGCTTGCCTATAAAGTCTGATCACCAAAAGGTCGATCGTACCTCAATTGGCAAGTTCATCTCATAGCGGCCTACGTTCCTACACTTCCAGAAAACATATGCATGAGAAGAGATCAGTTGAGTGTGAATATTGTGCATACAATAGTTATCACTTACTGATAGAGTGAATCAGTATCTAATCTTCTTGCATAAAAGTGAATTTCTTATGTTTTAAGGCATAGGTCAGTTATGTAACTCGCCACTAGATCATAGGATGCTAATACTTCTTCTGCATGTGGTAAATTACTATTTAGAATAAGTACTTCCACTTGGAGGGTAAGCAAATCTGATTCTGTCCCTAATTGTAGAAAGAATGAAGCTACAATTCCTTAACAATTGATACTTTCATATGGAAGGAATATATTTTTCATTCACCCCTTCGTTGAGCACAATCTTGCCACAACATGGCCATTTGCTACTCTAAGTACTTTCCGGAGATGCCATATACGTACTGATATACCTAGGCTGATCTGGAGAACCATTGAAGTTTATCCAGTTCTGAGCTCAGTATCATTGTTAAGGTTTAATTGTTCTGATGAATATTCATATCAAGTTATAGGAAAAAAATCATCCCCCCCCCCCNNAAAAAAAACACCCCCCCCCCCCCCCCTCCCGGTTCCCTTGAAGTTAAAGCTTCTTATGCATGTGCTGAATACTTGAACAATTTATACTCCTATATCTTAAAAAACAGCAGTGTACACATAATCTTTATTTGACTGTCTGTGTTTCCCTGAATTATGGAGTTTGAACGTTGAAATAAGTGTCCCTTACATTTTCTGACAGAAGACCCCGTTTATTTTCATTTTCAAAAAAAAATATCAGATGGAAATACTTCACTTAAATTCTGCAAGGCTTTTGCCTCTACAGATTAAATATGGCGTACTATTAAACCAACACTTCTGACAATGGTATTTTAAAATGTACAGATAAATCAGGAAAGTGGATTCTTAGTGCTCTTTCATGAAGATTATTGCACCTCTATTTTAAAAATATATATGCAACACTGTATACAGAATAAGAAATGTCCACTGGCAGAGGATACTTTGCCATGGGATGGTGAATACGTTGTCGAGTTGTCAATCCTCTGACAGTAAATATGCTCTATAGCACTCAATAAGTATCAAGAGATGGTAGCACTCCATAAGAATCAAAGTGAACTTTCTAGTTCATTTTAAATCATGCATAAACATATGGTGAATCTACATAGGCTTTATCTATTTCTCGACTATGCATGAATAGCTTGTGTCTAAATTATCTAAAATGCGTTTCTCAGAACTGCATCCTTATTCTTGTTCCGCCAGAATAAATTTCAGTCTTTTTAATTTTCCATCTATTTCCAGTGGAGCCATATCATTAATTCATAGTTATTTGGTTTTGGTATATAATGGACCAAGTCTAAATGGCTCATAAAAGCCTCTAAGCTACTACTATAATGGAGTATCACATGGTTGACACATATCCTAAAGGGTCAATTGAAAAATATCTCTCTATAATCGTTATTGTTACATGGTTAAGACTGCGTAAACCTGACACCAACTCCCCCCCCCCCCATCCCACTAGTGCGGGAGCCTCTTTGAAGGCACTTGGATAATGTTGTGGTTGTTTTCTGATTGTAGAACTACGACAGATGCAAAACCAACAATTAGATCATATTTGAACTTGGCTAGGCTAGAATCCAGTTTGTTTTAACTTTGAAAATTGTTTTTACAAATTTTTTATCCTGAGATTTATAACATAAGTCACAAACAACTGAACTTTGTAATGCGGATCCCTTCCTTTACCAAAATGACCTTTGGGGATTAATAACAAAGAGTGGAGGAAGCAGGGAGTTCTTAGAATGAGGAGTCCATAGTAATAATTCCTTAAAATTGCAACTTCACATTCTACGTGCTTATGTCCTTAGTAGTTAGTAGGGAAATGATTTGTGACTACAACTAGGCAGTTGGCCAACACCATAACTACTTAGTGATGATCCTTACAGGCTTACAGCTTAACTTGTTAGCATTTATCCAATAAGGATATCAAAGAGCGACCGGTAGGAGGACTTGTGAGAAGGAGAATACAGGGCGAGTAGACTAGCGTGATTGTGTTAGTGGGTGAACATAATCCTGAAGATTAAGAGATAAGGCTATAGAACAGCTACATAAACCCTGAGTTGCGAATAGCAGAGAACGAAGCAGACAGTAATATATTCCGTGATCCTAATGTGGGCGTAGGTCTGGTAACTCGAAACCGTTCTCTGCTGGGAGTCTGGGAGGTGAAAGAGGAGAGCCAGTGGTAGATATAAAATAAGCCTATCCTAATCCTTTAATTAGCTGGTTACCACATCAGTGCCGACTGTGCTAATGTATTGACAAATCGTTATAGTATGGCCAATGACATTGAGTAGCAGTCTAGTGCTTGAACTGGTAAGAAAATCCCTCTGTGAAAGCCAACAATCGACTAGTTATGGCTAATATGGAAGTTGTTTAAGTTTCTTGAATGCATTATCACTTGAGTGATTTTATGGTTTCTTCTTCTTCATAATCTTTTTTTTTTTTTTTCACTTTACGAAGCAAAGGTCATGGCATGATCAATGACGCCTTTGACAGACTTCCATAGAAGTTAGTTCCAAGTTCCAACATGTTCTTAATCATCAAGGCAGCAGTAAATAAGGGAAGAAGCAAGGAAGATTAATATTACAGACCACATGGTTACATTGTGGTAATCAAAAGCTCATTAGAAAAAAGCATAAGCTCTTGATTTGGTGAGTCTTTATGCAACTTTTAGCATCACTAGAACCATATGGCTTTTGCTTCTATAAGCATATCTCTGAGAGAGCCCTCAAGGTGAGCTGCAAGCACGTCCTTAGCGGACCCTATATACTTCCCTCCTATAAACACCGCAGGTACAGTTGGGTTGCAGCCCAGCCGTTGTAGCGCCCACTCCATTTCCCGGCCTTTGGCCTCCCTGTCTAGCTCGTAGACTGCAGGGCTTGCTCCAAGATCGTAGAAAAGTGTCTTGATACTGTGACACATACAGCACGAGCTCTTGGTGAAAATAACAGCTGCCTTTGTCCTTGCTAACTCACTGACTCTGTCCATTTTAGTACTTGATCTCCTAGAAACTTAAGAAGGAAGTTTGACTATGAAGATGAAAGAAATGAATATGTGTTTTTGACTTGCTGTGGCTGACTATTGGGTTTTTGGCACCAATTTATAAGGGTGAAAAAGCTATTTGGTGATGAGAACTGTACAAGGGATATGGATAAGGAATAAATATGCTTTAGTTTGTATGATTTGGCTTGATGATGACCTCTTGATGCTATGATCAACTTGCATTCAGTATCAACTAAGGAAAAAACATTAAGTCTCAGGAACGTCCGTACAAGGCAGAAATCTTTCAAGAGATCAACTTCTCATTTATAGGATATACAAGATCCTTAAGTTAATTAAGTCGGTCGATAATTGGATATCTGAGTCTGATATAATAAACACAGAGCGGGGGCTAGCAGGGATATATTACTCATTTGTAGAGTAGTCTTATCAAGGTGATTAGGCGGGGAATATAATCAAATAACGCATAATACTAACATTAAACAATGTTTAAGTGGAACTTCTCGGAGCAAGATTTCAATTGAAAGTTGCAGCAACTTGTTCCATGCTAAAGTTTGTGGAATTGTACTATTGTTTTATGAACAACGGAACTGAATTAGCTTCACCAATTACTATGGTTGGACAAAGAAAATATTTCAGAATTAAATGACTATCCCTACTTTACAGTTTACAGGCTACAGGCTACAGAATAGTAATTGTTGACTCATGTATTGTTGCACAGGTCCCCTGTTAACTCTGATTCACAAGTAACCAATATCAATTGCTCTGTCACCAGATAGCAGAAACATAGCAAGCTACAGTCTTTGTCATCTGAACATGTACAATTATTCCTTTTGCATCTGACATCTGCATGCATGCTAAGCTGTTCAGGATCCCTTTGCCCTTTGAGGACAGGAGTGGTCACTATAGTTGCTTACATATGCATGCATGCTGGTCAATTTGGATAAGACCATAACCATTAACCTTTAGTATCAAATGACAACATGGCCGTTTATTCTTCACAGCGACACATCGATAGATTCTTCTTTCAGACCGATCATTTCATGCATACATGTCTTTTTTTTCTAGCCAAATGGTAGAAATACATTTGATCTTATAGTTTCTGACAGGATGCATAGAGCTTGGAAGAATTTGGATAATGTTAGCCAATGAATAAAGGAATAACTTAACTGATTGGAGTCAGTGATGAGAAAAGCGAGCTTGTAGCAATTATATGGGAAGGAATGTCAAACCACTATTGATATGGCAACTAAGATGCCTTAGACAGGTGCCTTATGTGTGACCTCAGAAATTTCGATATCGAAGCTTCATATACATTCTTTGTCATTAAAATTCACTTGGCAATTGGTAGTGGTCACATAATACGTAGTAAGAATCTATGTATGTCACATATATGCACCTCTCATAATCATGTACTACTGTCTAGCGCATGTGAAATAACATCGAACTTATTCACAAGGCTGTGTCTAGTTAGTGTGTTAGACTATTAGCTGAAGAGCTTAAACCTAATACGAGATGAGGTGCTGCTACAGCTTCTCCTGAATTTAATGGAGTACGTTTTTGTTTCAAAATCAGATATGCAATCTTAGCAACTCAGCATAGTCATAGTGAAACACTGAAACACAAGATAAATCACAGGCGGCAGATGGAAGCCTCATCAGATGAAAATAGGATACACTACTTTGTACGGAGTATCAATTAGCACGTTATCAGACCGACAATGTTAAATCCATAATTTTATCATACCAATGTAGCAAGACGGAAAAATTTAGAGCAAGCCAAATATTGAAATCATTTACACTGTTTTAAATTATGTTCTTTATTAAGCCACCTTAATAGCATATGTATATATAGAGAGATATTAACCCCTAACCAGCAGTACTGCTCTTCTAGTTAGTTTCTTCTTTTTCAAGTTTGATTCAGCTACCATGTCATCAATTCATCATACTGGTTGTAAGCCTCTTGGAAACTACTTTTATACCGGTTAGATGTAAGTTTGCCTATACATAAACCTTTGTAAGCCTGTTTTTATGGCAATATGGCATCATAATGACCTATCATTGTCTTTTATATGTTGATTTATCTATTATTTGGTCATCCATTCAAATATTAGAATTAGTGCATATTAACCGATGTATCAGAATACGAGGAATATGTTTCCCATATAGTGTGAAAGGATCATTTCTACCAAAACTTTTAGTTTTTTACTAGTTAATAATTGATGTTAAATCAATAATTCTATTCCTAATAAGTAGAGTTTTGTTCCTAATATTTATCAAGTTCTTATAATTACATGAAGCATACGAACAACTATCTTATTGTCATATTGAAGGAAAACCAAAAAAGTGAAAGTGCTTTTTGAGCGCGTAGAATCTGGCCTACTCCTGCCTGATCATTTTGCAAGACACCCATCATCAAAGAGACAAGATTCCATGCATGTAAGTTGAGAATAAACTTTCCCTGCAGCATAACGGCCAAGCAAAGGTGGCATCTTTTTATGTGACTGTTAGTAAAATTAGATCACTTTAACTGTATAAGTGCATGCGTCAGGCGAAAACTTTTTTCCAGAAGATATATTGATTCCCATATGCAAAATGTCTCAGTTTAACTGGCTTATATATTCATCACTAGTCACTTCCTTCCCCACACTGATCCCTTTTCTTTTCTTTTCTTACTTGGATGACTTTGCATTTTACACAAACTTTATTCTGCAGGTAACGAACTGATCAGTTTGTATGTTGACTTTCCCCCCTTGTGGACCTTCCAACGGAAGTCTACTCATGGACACGAAACCAGAATTACTGAGTAGGTTGCCATCCGAATCCGATCCAATAAAAGTTAAAAAATCCTATTCAAATCCGCTTTAAATAAATCCGCCTCCAAACTCGTTTTACAAAATCCGACTTTGAAGATCGAGGAGGCGAGTAGAAGGTGGATCTTACTCTAATTTCGATGGACCTCCGACTCGCCCTGCCTCCGGTGGACCTCCGACTCGTCTGTGGCGGATTTCCAACCAGTCATCATCTCCCACGGATTAAAAATACATGGAATCTGTTAGTTACTTGGTTATTTATAACATGGTTTCATTTATGTGCAATTTACTTGGTTATTGATTATTAAAAAAATGTGAGTTGAAGCCGCGTCTGATGTGGAGGTAGGTAGAAAAAAATTATTTCAAAAGAACAAAATTAGCTGGTCACAGACAAAGGCAGCGGTCTTTGAAGCGGATCGGATACGGATGTTGGACTGGTGGATGCGGATGCAGAGGTGGATATGGATTTGAAGTCCATTAAGAAAGTGGATCGAATATAAAGGTTGTATAATCCTATCCATTGCCATTCCCATTAGCGAGGGGAGGTATATGAGCAGTACATATATCATATATTGAAGTTAGAAAAGATAATTAGTACCATTATGGCAAAAATAATCTAGAATATTATAGGAATAAGATTTGGAAAAATGGGGATTTTTTTAATAGAAGTTATCTCTAAATATAAATTTCTTGTAGGAGTGAAATACATGATTAAAACTACGTTTTAAAAATCATTGCATATTTTGGAAAAGATACTACATTTTGAAAATTTCTTACAATAAATAACTACTACATTGTAATTATTGTATAATGACTCTTGGTATAGTATAATCATTACTATATTATAGCCCTAAATTCAATCCTTTCATATAGTTAATAATATTATTATTAACTATGATTTACAGTTCTATACCTTTCAAATATAATATATTATATAGATCATATTATATAAAT
>CAAKMY010035826.1:0-11896 GCA_901111285.1 Corrigiola litoralis
TCTCGAGCGTACTCCATTCTTTAACATTAAATAAAAACTAAAAAAAAGAGATGCGGGTCCGGTGCGCTCACACACATACAGGTCTCAATAATTTTTTAATTATTTTTTCTGACATAAATGTAAAAGATCATATAACTACATAAATTTTACCATAATAATAAGACTTATAAGATTATGAACTATGAAAAATTCACAATTTAGTGGTCAAATATTAGAGTACACATACCTTCTTACACACACCTTTTATTTGACGTAGCTTTTGATCAAAAGGTTGATTAATTTTTATCACCTACCACTTGTTAAATGAAATGTTCCTTCTTTTAATAGTTAATTAGGATTCATCATCTTTTTAAGTTTGCTTTGCATTTTTCGTGTTTTCTACTTGCTCTATCTATTTTCCGTCTACCCTTCTCGTTTCTTCTAGTCACTTCTCTTCATGTAGTGTTGTCAATTTTTGCTACTTTTGCCTCTTCCCTTACCTCGTGTATGTGACAATTGTATTTCCAAGAGCAACCATTTCAGCTTGCATTTCTGGTATTTTTCCATCTTGTTATACTAAATTAGATACACCATCTAACACTTGAAGCAACTTTTTATTCAAAAAGAATTCCTTACATTCTATTGTTGGGGATTAACTCAATGTAATGTGAAAAGGTGTACATGATTTAGATAGAGTCGAGTGTAGTTGTCACAATTTTATTGATATTCTCCTCGCTACCTAGCTTTAATATATATTGCACAATAGGTATTAAGTCCATCTAACATAGCTTCTATTGAGAATTTTAGTAATTTTAAAAAGCAAACTAATAAAAAAATTTATGGTTAGTCTTAAGAATTAGAAGAATAAATTATTTAATAGTGCTATACAAATTTATGTACCAGTGTAAGATTGAGCTTGGACTTTTTACATCGCATTGAATTGGAAGTTGGAACCATTAAACTCTAATTTCAAACCAAACCATAATCAAATTTTCTATATCGTCTTGGAGTTTATTTTCCTTAATACCTTACCCATCAACTTCTCTATTCTCACCCATAGAACTCCACCATGGCTGCATCCTAATAAGCTTATTCCCTCATCTTCATTTATCATGTCTATCATCTCATCTTATACTCTATCACCTCCATATAGATTCATAAGTGGATATTATAATAGGTGTGGATGGTGGTGTTCTAGTGGTCAACGAAAACGGCTAGGACATGGTTGGTTATGGCCGGTGGTATATGTTGTTGATGATGATGATGGGCGGTTGTGGGACTGTCGGTGGGGCTTGATTTACTGTTTACATGAGTTAATCAGGAGGTGGTGGGTAGATCATCTGATTTGTGATTATAGTGTATATATAGTGTTCGTATTGATTCTCTCATATATTTTCTTAGCAATAATATTAGTAGGTATTATGCATATGAAATTTTTTTTATTTTTTTTTCTTAAACGAAGATTTGAATACTAGAAAACTTTTCCTATTTTGTTTTTAAGGCATGATTTGGTTGCTATAAATATTTTCCATATTGAATAGCCATAATTTTGTCTAAATAGGATGTTTCTGATTTTTCTAAATTACCTATACAAATTGTCAATGTTTTTGCCTAATTGAAGAGATTTTAGCCTTTTAGATGTTAGCTTAAATTGCATAAATGATGTGCCTTGATTTTGGCCTAAATTAAGTAAATAAATTATGATTTGGTACGAAATTAAAAGGTATGTTTTAATCACTTTAAGCAAGTTTATAAAGAAATAATACATGAAAGGTATTTCAGCAATCAAGAATATAAAATATGTCATCATCTATGATTATGGAACAACTGTTTAAGTTAGGTCTTATATCCAAAAATGGAATTTGTGATATATTTTTTCCTATATTAAAGATGTCAGTACCAAAACATGAGATTTTTATCCTAGATTAAGTGAAAGGTGTCGTCATCAAGCAACATGAATGGTAAACGTGAGATTTTTTATCCTAGATTTTAGATAACAGTTTTTCAAATCAATACTAACACCTTGACGAAACCGGTACGTTGCAAGATTCACGAAATATAACTATGAAACTTGCTTAAACCGAGCATGTTCAATTCATGCATGTAAGATTTTTATCCTAAATTTTGACCCTCGGCATGATTAACTTTTTGGTGTCACATAAACTTATTAATTGATCATGATTGACATAGTGGTTTGATGCTGAAATTTCAAGTGGGAGGTCATGGGTTCAAACCTTGGTAGCATTGTATTTTGGCTAAGATAATTTTAATACGTGATGTGAGGTGGCAACCACGTGGCAAATTGAATGAGAGGTTGACATTTGTATGCTGACTGTATTAAATGCATATTATTACGCCATGTGGCAGCTATGGTTGTTGTTTTAATATATTAGATGTGAGGTGGCAACCACGTGACGAATTGAATGAGAGGTTGACATTTGTACGCTGACTGTATTAAATGCATATTATTACGCCATGTGGCGGCTATGGTTGTTGTTTTAATATATTAGATTAGATTCGATGGCGATCGATTATTATATCATCATTGTGGCCACATGTGTGATGCTACATAATATATAGGTTGTGTAGGGATGTGTAAAAAGTTTTGGTGTCGCTATATTGCGCGCATGTGTATATGGTAGCAAGTTGTATGTTCTTTTTAAAAAAAATACTATAGGTGTCTGTTATTGATAATAGCCTATACCTTAAATAAGACTTTAGGCGTCAATTAATGACTATAGGCATGTGTTAACAGGAAGAAACTGACGCATAAAAATTTTAGGCGTCGGTTAGATACCTAACGCCTAAAGTCTTATTTCAGGTGTCTAGGCCAAAAACATGTGTTGCAGTTGCGACACCTATAGTCCATTTTAAACGACACATAAAGGAATTTTTGTACTAGTGCTATGGTTTTATTGCATTCATGCGCATGGTGCAAGGGCTTTGTGGTAATTTTGTGGTGCGTTGGTGGTAGTGGAGTTGTTATGTGGTGGCTACGGTGGCTGTGTGGGGCTGACATGGTGTGGTGGTGATGTTGTTGGTGTTGCTTGGTGCGGCCGAGCAAGAGGCCAAGGGGGATAGAGGAGGAAACGAGCAAGGGGGTGCAAGCATGGGGCCACCCAGCAGGCTGATGCCACGTTGCCTCCCTCGGGCTGGTGGTGGTGGTGGTGCCTCGTGGGTTGCTGTTTTCCTCCGTACTCTTCTGCCTCGAGGGACCAACGAGGGGTGGCTCGGCCTTGAGGCGGAGTTGCCTCGTCGTTGTTGCGGTTTGGTTGTTGTTTTGTTGGTTTGTTAATTGTTATTTTTGTTAGTTATTATTATTAATTGTTAGAAGTTAGTTAATTTAGTTAATCCTTGTCGTTAGGATTAGTGGTTGACTAATTTGATGAAGGGTTGACTATTTGTAGTATGGTTGTCTAAGGTTGACTTTTGGGTTAAAAAGTCAAAAGGTGGATTTTTTTAAACTTAGACTATTTTTAGTAAGTCTATAAGTCTTTTCTATTTTAAGAAAGTGATTGATTGAACTAGTTTAGTAACTTTAGTGTATTAAAGTAATTAGTTTCATCGTTGTAGTTTCGGGTTTTGTTGAGAGGAGATTCCTTGATTAAAATTGTTATTCCCGAGACTTTTATTCACCTTTGAAAGGTAAGTGAATACTTCTAACACCCTTGTATGTATGTTAGTGGCTTCCGAGCTTGGCATTGAGTTTGTCTTTTATTTATTACGCTTTGATTCGTATCTATCGCATGTCATGATTGTATCTGAACTCATGTCAGCATAATACTGTTTAATCATGCAGTCTACTTGCAACCTTGGAAGCCTGAATCTTGGTCTAGCCATCTTGATTCCCTATAGAGTAACAAATAATTGGGAGAGAAGGACGGGTCTCTCCTGTCTAGTTAGTATTCCCTGGAACAGTGCGCCTACAACTGTTTCGTGGGGAGGTGGTCACTTAAGCTAATAGACAGTTGGACGTTCTCTCCAACGGTAAAGTGTGGAGGTAGGACTTCACACTCAACATGGATTTGGAATGCAATTGGAATTGAACTTGCATTGCATTTGCGCTTGAACAATTATGATTATGTACATCTACTATGCATGCTTGAACTATGGTAAGTTTATTTGCTTACTGAGCTAGATTGCTGACACTTGATGTTTTGGGTCGTTCCCCCTCTTCCGTTGTTGTTTTGGAGTATAGTTGCGTGTAGAGATCGTGCATAATGACTACTTGCATTGAAGGGCATGACTGAGAAGCTTTCCTATGTTTTAATGATGTTTCTATGTGGCGTTTGTGCCAAGAGCTATATTCATGAACCTTTGTTTTGATTTGGTGTTTAAAAGACCATGCCTTTAAGGTTTTGGAATTGTAAACTATTTCTAGAGTTTTCATACTCGTAGTATTTTGCTATGTTTTAAGACTTCTGCTGTATTCGATTAAAGACTTTTGTTGTTGATTGTGTTATTATATTATTTTAAATGTTGAACTTTGAGGACCAATGCGGTGTTTAGCCTAGCTAAATCTCAAGGATTCGACCTACCGCAAGGCCAGGTTGTCTAAGTCTTGCTCTTGACAATTGCATCATCCACATACATCTCTATATTTCTATCCTTCTGGCCCTCAATGAATTTGTCCACCATATTATATAGGTGGCCCCAACATTCTTGAGTCGAAAAGGCTTCATGGTGTAACAATACACACTATAACATGTGATGAATGCAGAGTTGATCATATTTGTCTCCCAGAGGAAGATATAGTGATACCTTGAGAAGGCATCAAGGAAACTTAGTAGTGTGTAGCCTGAGGTTGCATCCACCAGCTGATCAATCCTTGGTAGGGGCATAATGGTCCTTAGGTGTGGCTTTGTTGAGGTTAGTGAAATCCACACACATCCTCCATGAACCCTTGGTGGCCTTCTCCACTATGACCATATCACCCAGCCGCTCAGGGTAGTCATAAAGAGTAATGAATCATGCCTCTAACAGTTTGTCAATTTCCTCTTTCATTTTTTCCATATTTTCCTTTTTGAAGCTTCTCAGCTTCTGCTTCATGGGCATGAAGCTTGGATACACATTCAGTTTGTGGCATTGAAATAAAACACATCCTTATGATCCCTCAGGATACCAATAAGTCATACCTTGAGGTAAGGATTCATTTCTTTTCCAACCTTTATTATCATGCCCTAGTCATCTTCCAAAGGTACCTCTTGCACATCGCTGCTTGGCAAAGGTACTTCCATAGTCTCTAGCGCTAGCCCTTTGCCTTTTTGAGTCCTTGGACTGCCTGCCAAGTCAAGGTCTACAACCATGTCATCTGGCTCCTAGCTCTTACTTGGATCCGCTTGGCCTGGGGCTCCAAAGCTTCCCTTGCCCTGCTTATGGGCTGTCAGGAAGAAGGATCTGGATGCCCCCATGATTGCCATTTAGCTTGTCTGCTTTGTTGTACTCAGACTAGTACATAGTACGAGGCACTAGATTGAGACAATTACCACGGCAGCCTTGAGGACATGCGTGCCTAAAACATCATTGCAAGCTGTGGGAACGCCTAGTACCACAAAGGTCTACATCATGTGTTTAGCAACATTTCTTTCACCTAGGCGTATGGGTGATCTGATTTTACCTTTGGGAATGAGTCCTTCTCCATAGAAGCCATACACAGGTAAGTCATAAGTTATACTTGTCCAAGTCTTCATCCTTCATTCCTAGATTGCCAAATGCGTCATAGAACAAGACGTTGGTAAAGTTATTGGTATCCACCAGGCCCCTTCTAGTCAGATGGGTGGTTGTGTCTAGTGCTACCACCAAGGCCTTCTTGGGGTGTGCCACCGTATAACCATGTTGGGATGTGAAGGTGATGTCACGTTGGACTCTTGGAGCACTTCTGGGGCTTGAGGCCAGGCTGTAGATTGCATCTTGCCTGAGTTGGCGGAGATCTGCCTATGTCTTCTTGATGTTGTCTCGGGTGGGGGTTGAGGCAAGGTTGGCTGAGGCTATTACCGAGGTTGACGCCTAGGAGGGTCTTGAGGAACCTAATATCTTGGAGGGTCTTGTTGTTGCATCTGCTGCTAGCCACGGCCTCTTACATCCTGAGCCTAGCCATGGTTTTTTTTTTATATAGATGGAAGTGACAATTCTTGACCAGATCCTTAATGTTGGGCTTCAGGCGTTTGAAATTACTATTAGTAGCATGTCCATAGCTTCCATAAAACTCACACCAGCTATTCGAGTTCATCTTCTCTTTGAGAGAATCAAGATTGACCCATTTGCCACATTTAAAAGGTTCACTTTTAAAAACTGTGTAAAAAGGTTCCGATTTGAGGGTCAAAATCAAAGTCTTTAAATTATGCATTTTTTAAATGTTGATTTTTTTTTATGTGTTTTAAAATGTTAAATTTGATATATTGTTAATATTATATTTCATTACGAAGTATACTAGATCTATAGGTTTGTTTTCTTAGCATGTTTAGATCTAAGTATTCTTGTAAGTATCATAATGTGTTATTCTTTTTAGATGCATGGTATAATATTGTTTAGATTTGTGATTTTAAAAGCATGTTTAAGACTTGTTAATCTACTTTATTAGATTAGTTTAACATGTAATATAAATGACATGTTAACAAAGTGATGATCTAATTAAACTTAACTGCGTGTTGTGATCTCTAAAGAAAAACTTATGTAAAAACTTGACTTGTTTTTATATATAAATAAATTCAGTGCTCAAGAACTCACTTCGGATTAGTTCCTTTAAATATGGATTCATGGTCAAAATATCTTGGCTCATTAATAGCCATGGTGTTATAATTAATAGTTTCCTTATTTTCAAAAAATTAGGTGAAGACAGTTAGTTTTGGCAATGAAACATTATTGTTTTAAGAATCGAAAAAACAAAAAAAATTGGGGTCCTTACAACATGCACAATCATGATCAGACTCACTTTCATACGAAATCTGATCCCTTCACATTATAAGTAGTTGAGACTTTTTGAGCATTTGAACACTAATATAGCACATGTCTTCTTTATTCTTAAGAGAACCTCCTACCCGAACCATTCTTAAGACCGCCAAGCCTTCTAAATACTTGAGGCAACATCATCATATCACTAAAAAGGAGCAGAAATACAACTAAATAATCAGCATCGAACTTAAGCCTAACCCCAGACCGAGTGGCATTGGCCTTGAGCTAGACCTAGTGGCGGCGTTCTAACTGCTACTGCCTATGGTTCCATGACTCCTTTATATGGTGATCACCTGTTGCTCCTTTAGAACTGACCTTTGGACACAATTTCAGGGTCTTTGGCCAACCCTATGGATGGATTTCCAGTCACCGTATCATATGCTCAAAGACCTCAAAAACACATTCAAACACATATAAGCACTTTCAAACACAAATCGAACATTTGTTATCAAACCATGTTACGATACCACATATCTCCTAAACAAAATCCCCTAAGCTCATCTAGCCTCCTAATACAAAAAGGCACAACGAAGAAGAAAGTGCTCTAAACTACTACAAAGCTACTGCAGTTCTCTTGTGCGCCACCCAAATAATCGAGTTTTATTTCATTTAATGTTTACTTGTAAGATAAATCTAGTTGGTTAACACTATTACATGTTCAAAGTAATAACCTAATACTTTATAAGCAATTAAATGAACTAGTTATGTTCAAGTCATGCATTTATTTTTGAATCTCGTCTGTTTTATCAAGGCTATTAGTAAAGGTAAATGCAACTTGTAAGAATAGTGTCTTTCACTTAGCCTAGTCTAGTAATTTTGCTCCCAAATTCTCAATCTATGGTACGCATTGGATAGGAGTCATCCATGGATGCTTGGATTTGGACAACTTTGTTTTAATCCATATTTAGTGTACCTTCTTAGATCTAAGTCTATATTTGAAAGGTTTGAATAGGTTTTGATAATATACCATAAAATCTTGGTTTGTGCCTGAACCAAGTGCATAGAAACGAGCATACACAACCACTACCTTTGGCTCTGGCGCCAGACCCCTTCACGTCATACCTGGAATCACCCACGATGGCGCTAGTCTCCTCTTTCCCAAATCTCAACCCAACATATATAAGATGGGCACCCTTCCCTAGAGTTCGAAGTCAACCATGAAAATATATGTGGGAACCCGAAAAGCGTGACCTCTAAGGGTGGTATGTTAGCCTCCCCACACCGTAGGCCAACACCTATTTTGGTGGTTCTCGAGACGACTTCACACTACATGGAGGGTATGTCAAGGGCGCATGCATAAAATAAGTATAGACTCAAAGACCACATGTACATAAAATTGTACCGCATGTATTGCCTAGGGGTCCGCCAGAACACACATTGGTTCAATTTTTAAAGAAAAATTTAGACATTAAACGCGAGATCTATATTCACTCTGTTGGCATACCATAGCTAATCATGTACCAATATACGCCTTTTGGTACCACATGCACGCATCAATGTGTCATAAGTACAAAATGTACCACATGGATTGACTTGGTTCCATAAGTACACGACCGAGACATCTCCTGAAAATGGGTTCTATTCACCTTAAACCCCCTCACAGAAATCCAGAGAAAATTTTCAAGACACCAAATGGCTTTTTCAAACTTAAATCACTTACACGAATAAAAATAGAAGCATAATAAGAGCTTTTCGTGGTCGAGGTTACTTCAAAAATTTTAAGTGATTGAGTTCTGGTTACTTTGTCTCCTCAAGCACGGTTAACCAACCCCAGTGGACTAAGATATTTAACTTACCATTTTAGTGATATAAATTCATAACTATTGACCAAAGCTTGCTCATCTTAATTGTGTTAGAAATAAGATTCAAGTTCAACGGTATTGCAAAGACTCTTTCCTTTCGAAGCTATCACAAAATGTAATGACTTCATATCATTCTAGTAATTGTTGATACCACAATTATTTTATCTATTTTAAACTAAAAATTACCCTCAATTTGAACAATTTAACGTAGTGGGCAACCTCACTAGGCTCACTTACATGTTCAAACATATATTACATCTTCATATCTCTTTTTAGTGTTATTTGTAAAGTAATGAATATAAATACTCAGATAGATTCAGATCCAACATAGAGAAACAAGTAAGTGATATTCAAACTTCATCAATCATTGAAGACAAAAACCAGAGTTTGACAAGCAACAAAGTACAAAAATAAACATTGACTACCTTAAGAAAAAAAATCACCAATACCCGAGACTCAACCATAGACTATGCTTATGAGCGTGCTATGATAATGCGTGGTTTTCTATAGGTTTATGATTTGGCATATCAGCATGGTTTGACTTCCTGTGACCATCCTCATTCGGAACAGGAGTGTGCCTCTTTTGAGATGGGCCCATGTCACCATATGCCCATACCATTCTAAGGGAAAGGGTAAGGGTTGCTACCTGGTTGCATCTCGTTTTATATTTACCCCTTGAATAAGGGTGGTTTATTTTCATCTTTCAGTGAGCTAGCCCATTAAACTCAAACTAGCCTGGCAAGACTCTAGCTAACATTTAATCATAGTTAACCCAGCTCGAACCCAATCATAATGACCTATTTGAAATTCTAAATCTAACCACCCAAAAACTAGCCCAATTTATTTCCTCCCCACCTCAAATTCCCCATATAGAACCAATTATTATACACTGCACCCTTGTAAGCTGCATCATACACCATATTCACCACTATAAAAAGACATATTCACTTAAATCACGATAATTTATATATTTATCAATCTTGATGTACATAGTATAATTACACATTTACGCACTATGTAATTCATATTCACCAAGTATTATAAATTACATTAATTCGCCCATTATAATGTATATATTCACACATAAAGGTGTATATATTCACCGGTTATACTACATACACCATCCATATTTATCTCGTTGCACTATTCATGATAATAGGGGTGTAAGATATAGGCCTTGTTTGGCAAAGGATTTTAAGATTGCTTTTGCCTTTTGGATTTTTAGTTGGTCAACAAAGGCAAAAACTAAATGTTTGGCAAATGTCTTTCATAGTTGGCTTAAAAATTGTCTTTTAAGCCAATTTTCAAGAAGCTACTTTGAGTAGCTTTTATTAGTGGCTTTTGGCTTTTACGCCATTTACAACTATTAAGACAAATAATTTTAGTTAATTTTACCAAACACTTTTGCTCCAGCCAACCTAAATAGCTAGAGGTATCAAACCCGACCCGACGAAACCAACCCTAACCGCCCCAAACCCGACCTGATACAACCTGGGAAAGGCATCACACGAAACCGGCCCGAGTTGACTCGAAACTGATTCAACCCGATACATGACCTGAGCTAACCCCATTCGATACATATTTCGAACACAAAATTGATTGAACTATAGTTGATTCTCGTCAAAAATCATATAAGCATTATTTTATATAGTAATTTTTTCCTATTTCCAAAAAATTGATATACAATGGTGGACAAAATCATAGTAGAGATTAACTTGACCCGGAATTTATTTGACTCGAAATGACTCACACAGAAACCAGCCCAAACCTAACCTGACACAGAAAAAGAAATGGGCCGATGTGGCCCGAACCCGATATGACCAATACCGAACCCGAAGGCTGTTATGACTTGATTCAACACGAGCCCGATCCGAAACAAACCCGCCCCGCCCAATTGTCAGCTATGTAAACAACCCGCCTTTCCAGCTAGTCATAACTTTCAACTTATTACATTACAACCGATCAAACAAGTTGACAATCCAACAAACAACCAACACACAAATACCAACCAAGACCTAACTTGTGTCTCAAGACTTTCCATTCTCTTAGACCAACTCCATAAACCCTATTTCCCTCCTAAACCCCATCACCAGCCAACAAACAATTACCAACCAAAACCTAATTTGTGGGCAAATTATTAGGTACACTGTTGAGAGTACATACTCTCAAGTTCAACTCTAAGTATATATTATGTACCTTGTATACTTTTTTTTTATACCTTCAATAAATCAGAATTATACAATATTTTCACTGTGGTATATAAAAACTTATCGAAGGTACACAAAAAAATACACAAATGTACATATAAATATGCTAGTTTTATCCTATGCAAAGCATGGGATGGTTATTTTAAAATTTCACTCATTATGTCATTTTTTATAATTATATTTTGAAATTTTTGCATTAAACTTATTGTCTTATTGTTGTTAATTCTAAGAGAAATTGAACAAATCATTTAAATGTTTTCTCATATAAATAAGAAGGCTTACTTTCATTTATAATTTGTTAATACAACAAACATCGAAGAAAAATAAAGAAAACATTTGAACTAATAATACAAAGAAGGAAAATATTGAAAGGAATATAATATTGATATGGAGCACGCCTATAAAAGTCATGATCATATACTTTAGATCATATAATTCTATCAACATATAATATGATATAATAATATATTATGAATAGAATGAAGTTTCATGATAATCAACATATAATAGTAGGGTGTTTTGGAAGAAAAAGAAAGATGAAGGGAAAATATGTCAAATGACATTTCTAATATCGCTTACTTGGAAAATATCAATTTGGAGTTGCTTCATATAACCTGCACTTGAAAAAGCAGATATTAGATTGAAAATTACTTGAGAACTTCAAAAATCAAATACAAAAGTAGCACACAGCGAAAACCTAAATAGATGAAAATGGGTCAAATGAATGGTGAACAAACAATGATTCGATTTTCGAGTAATGAAGAGGAAATTGCAAGTAAAATGATAAATATGATATGAAGATCATAGGAATAAAATAAACCTACACTCATGTCGATCAATTTATAATAATCCACTTACTTTAATATTCGATTTTCTTTCTAACGTCATTTGAAATGAGCAATCACATAGTAGAAATCAATAATTTGGTTAGAAATAGTTAAATCAAGGTGAAATAAA
>CAAKMY010035831.1:0-15689 GCA_901111285.1 Corrigiola litoralis
GGAAAAGGAGACGGTGTTAGTTAGAGGTCACCAATCGTGGATTATGTAGTGACCTCAGGGCACCAAGAAGGTAATACAAAAATGTGAAGGCATCAATTGTGAATTAGGCCTAACCTCGGGGCACCATTTATGAAATTTTCCTTAAAAGTAAGCCGAATATTTGAAAATAAGCTATATTTGAAAATCAACACATTAAGCTACGCTGTAGATAAGCTGGAAAGAATGATTTCATTTGCTGTTTGTCAAAAATAAAACTATGTACTGCACTTACAAGAAGGTTTAGCTAAACTAAAAGTAATGGTCTGAACTCCCTCTTTAATATGGCAGACAGAACGGAACCTTGCCCCTTTTGGCTTGGGGGGGGGGGGGGGGGGAGGGGACATCACCGGTTCATAATAGTCATGCACTACATGATAAATGAAGTATAAGGCGAAATATGAGCCAACATTTGGCAATCACTTACCCGACTTATCTTATGACCTAAAGTATGTATAGCTTCCAGAGTATCGTTGATGAGGCTACTATCGCCAGATTCCATAAATGCAGCTAAAAACCTTTCAACGGCTTGTCCAGATATTACCTCTGCATTATCCTGTAAATAGAAGCAACAACATACTTACCATTGTTTCAGAATATAAGCTAAAACATTTAACTATATGCATCACATTAACCTTGATGATCACATATGCATCTTCAAAAAGATGCCATGTTATTAGTATGTCGAGCATCTTCTCGTGAAGGGTGTTGTCTATCGTTTTCTCATTAGTTCTCGAAATATTGTACACCAAAAACGCTTCTGAGTATGCACCAACTCTCCCAAGATGAAGAAGCAGGGAAGATAAGATGTCCTGCAAAGCCCAAAAGAGTCAATTGTTGATATGTAGCTGAATGGCAAATTATGCCCACAATCATGTTCATCTGAGTAAAGTAAAATTACATACCCAGCTACATAAGTGCCAATATTTGTCACAGACAACAAATGAGGAGAGGAAAGGAAAGATGACTAACCAAACAATTTTCAGGGAAAGAGAGAGACAGGGGTAGGGCACATCGGCACGACAAAGAAATTTCTTGATTACAGGAATTTAGAAAAAAAAGGGCATTACAAAATCCAGAAACTGAAGTACTAAACTGAGCTACACCGCATGGTAGCTCACTTTCAAGAGCCCTTTCTGCAAGAGGGACTGAAATTATTTTGTGATGAAGTCTAAAATGTATGAGCTCCCATCATCATAACAAACTATATATGCACAGAAATCCGGGTGACGGAATGACAAAGAACTCATCTAGCAAGTGCAACAGGATCAGGGTAGAGGTTTTCTCAACAATGACAAGCAAATTCATGAGCAATAACCTATAACGATAACAGCTCTAATAAAATCATATTTTTGTGTGGATATACCATTTAACAGCACGAACTTCGGTTTGCATGATAAAGGAAGTGTACCTCCTCCAGTAGATGACCTTTATTGTGCATATCTTGTAGTGTACGATATGCAAGCAGATACATCTTCTCCTTTAAAAAATACTTTATTAGAATATGGAAGGTGTTCTGATCAGGATCTATAGCCAGATTATCCATTTTTCTTAAAGTTCGCATCACATTTTCCATATCGCCTACTCGGCAGTAAGCACACAGCATCACATTTAAGATAACCAAGTCATATTTATTGTACAGGGCTTCGTAATCCCTGGCTAACTTTTTTGCTTCTTCCAACTGCTCAGCTCTGCAGCACGCTGAAATCATAATACTATATGAATAGCCATCTGCAATAACAATCAAGTAAATACATAAGATTCAAAGTTGCAACAGCCAACACCAATATCGGCTTTATATTAAAACTACAGAATGTACCCAAAAACACAAAATTGAAATGAACATACTTAATCTAGCATTCAAGTCAATGTTACAGAATTCCCAATATGCTCCAATACCCGCAAAAAATCAGAAACGGAATTTGCTGCCTTCAGGTATGAAGCCGTCATTGGGTTATAAACAAAGAGAATTAATAAGTACAAAGTCTGATATTTGACTCTGTTTAATTTACAGAGACTTCCATCATAACAGATGCAGCACATCATTATTTGTAGACTTCACCTGAAGAGGGCCCTAGGCGAAGAAAGGAATGAGAAGAAGCTTCATAATATTTCAATCACTATTCGCGTTCCCCTTAAGCAGACATCTTTATGCTGGAATCTGTTAGAATGGCCAAATTCACAAATACACTTGTTCTTCCACAATACATTTCTTATACGAAGTGAAGAAGAGAACGCCCTTACCCTGTCTTGCACATCATGCCCAAGAAAATCCATAACACATCTGTAAATAGCACGCCACTGGCAATTTCTTCTTCATCTGGTCGTTAGTGAACCTCTGTACTAGCTGTTTCTCACTGCTTTTTAGTGTTTTGAGCGTATGTTAGCAGTTATTGCTACCCCAACTTATCAGGTATTCAAGTAATCATCATTTGTTCCTCTCTTCTGTGCAATTTTGTTAGTTGAGTGCAACTAGTTGGAGTATGATTGGAGTCAGTAGCTAGTTTCTTTGATGATGGTTTGCCAATCTATCTAGAGGTACTTAATGACTATTATGCAAATCAATAGATAACCTGAAACCAAGATATAGCTGAGATGTTTTAATGTGTCAGTAGGCCTGATGAGGTCATCTACAATGTGAAATATGAAACACTTGATGGAGACTCTGTTAATAAACTAGAAAGGTTTGATAGTGACATGCTGCCATTAGCAAAAATAGGAATTTTTAGAGTCATTATGCTTTGCCATTTCCCTTCATTTTTTTTTTTTTTTTGGGGGGGGGGGGGGGGGGGGGGGGGGGCCAAAATTTNNGGGGGGGGGGGGGGGGTGTGGGTGGTGCCAAAATTTCGAGTTTTAGCTATTTCATTGAACTTGAATCTTGCTCCTTGCTATATTAAAATGAGCAGCTTATGCAAGGTTGTGAAAATTATTCAATGGTTATGGAATTTGATCCCTGAAATGCCAAGGCATTCTCTTACCGAGCAATAAAATCATTGACCTGAGAATGCTGGAACTCATGGGAGCTTGTTTGACGCTTGGAAGTTGATAACCTAAAACTATAGCTGTGAGACAAGAACTGACTATCTTTTGGAATGTTTGAAGGGAGAATCGCGGGAACAGTTTAGAAGAAAATTGATAGTCCTCATGATCAGGAACTGTAAGTAGAAGATGGAGAAGGGACAGGCAAGGTTAGCCCAGTGGCCCCATTTAACGTGAGCAGAGGGCTGTAAACTGCATGAGGGAATGGCAAACCATCAAAGGCTTGTGGATATGGTAGTGAAGCCAGATATCACTGGCAATGGCAAGCAAAAATGGCAAGCCGGATATGGTAATGAGAAACCAATCACCAGTGATAGGATGACCAAGAAACGGATAACTGTATGATCCTTGACAGTCCCAAAGATGATTCTCAAGAGAGTAGCCCCTTTTAAGTGACTGGAAACTTCAATATGAATTGTGGATAAGAATGATGGAAGAGTGCAATGCCCTTGGGATAAAGAGATCAAGCATGGAAAGGTTGTTTCGTGAACAAAATAAACCAAGTCCCTAGGCGTTCCTGTTACTGTTGGGAGCAGCTTATGCAGGGGAAGGAGATCTCCTTCCACCATGCCTCAACGCCAACGCTGAAAATTTGCATCATTTTTCATATAATAATCATTATACAAATTTTTAAAAATTAATACACCACGAGGACAAGCAATCATCAATGAAGAGATGATAAAGGGGATCAGGAATCATTACTTAATAAGAAAACCCTTCATTCCACCACCCTCATAACTAACCATGGTTTTCGAATTTTCCAACTCTCTACTCCAAGTCCTCCTTTTTGTGTAGACTTTAGTTACAAAAGGGTCTATATTTCACAAGTGGATGAGCCTTCATCCAACAAAATCTACCAGGTTTCAAGCCGCCGGCAGCCTCACTACCCACCATCGAGGACAGATTACCACCAGTATGAGTAAATTTGATGATAAAAAGTAAGCACTTCACGGGTCCCTTGGAACCATCGTGCAGAAGTGTACCATACAATTCGCGGATGACTTAAGTTTTGAGTGGTTTTAAATCAAGACAGAAAACAAGGTTGACGTTTTTGTGGTTTTTGTGTTTTAAGTGTTAAAACTAAGGTTTTAACAAACATAAATGAAATGGATATGAAAGTTAAACCAAGCTTACATTCGAATAAGCCTTAAAGGTATAACTCATTAAGGTTTTGTTCTCCACACAGGCTAAACATTTGTAATTCTCCCACAAAGGTAAGAACTACAAGGTATGAATGACAAAGGTTTCACTAAGAAAGACAAAAGGAACTCTCAAGGGTGTTTGTATTGATCAAGTAATAATGTGTTCAATACAATGAGAGTGTGAGGCCTTATAGAGGCAAGCAACAAAATAAGCCCTACTAGACATGCATTAAAATGAGGAAATTTCTCAACTTATTTACTGTGGTCTTCAGGGAAAGCTAGTAAAATGTTACAACTAGAAAAGGTAAAAACAAGGTTAACCTTTGTGGTAACTGACTACTTTCATTTGTATTATCCTCTTTACTCTCCAAGGCATGTGAGTTTTGCCAAAGGGTGGTCCTTGCAATCATTAATGTTCGTCACAAGCAGCTCAAAAGAGAGGAGGCAAGGTCACTATCATGAAAGTGACATGTGGTCCTTCTTGCACTTTAGGCAATTTACTTGTCAAATCTAGGTTTTACTTGGGTGGTGAATCATCACATTACCTCCTTTACTCCTATATTGCAACAGGAGTATTGGCGTTCTTTGAATCAACACAACCAGGCAACACAATCAACTACAACACATAGAACAACACCCGCTACAACAAGAAAACATGCAGCTACTCTGGCTTATAGGAGCTTGATCCGTGTTTCAAATGATAAGCTCTATGGCTCATTTGAAACCTCTACATGTCTACTTCATTGTGTTTTTGGTGTCATGGTCAAAGCATCTCTACATTTAAAGTTATGTTCAATTCAAGACAAAGATGCAACGTGTACTGCAGCACGCAGTTATGACTTGTCATCACTCATGTTGAGTTATACAATAGATTTTCAAGTGTTTCTGTTGGAGAGAAAAGCTAACTCGTGTAACTTTAATCTGAATCAGAAACATGAAAATTCAGATCAAAGGATTACATTTTATGAGCTCTAACATTGAGGACTGATTCCAGACACGTTTTTGTCAATTAGTTTATGCAAGGGTAGTTTTGATCCTTCGCCGCTTGTATTTTCTCATACGAATCATGACAAATTGGATGTCATTTTGAAGACCTTTGTCTCAAATTTAATTAGCAACAAAAATCATGCCATTTGATTAAGAGACGAGCAAGTTATGACACTTTGAATCTGCAACCGTCAAGAGCACAACAATCATGTTAACATTTTGGACATTACTTGGACATTACTAGGTGCAACAACTTTTCTACGTGTGATATGACACCTTACCTCGTCCATTCTCTTTATCACGTGTTAATTAGGAAGAGTCAAGGAAGTCATGTGATGATTCAATACCCAAGTAAAGCTCATATTCAAACAACGAATTGCCTAGAGTATAAAGGACAACATATTAGTGTCATGAAAGTGACATTGTACCCTCTCTTCTCTTGTGAGTGACCAAGACCACTCCTTTTGGAACGACTCACATGCCTTGGAGAGCAAGGAGGATGGTAGAAGTGAGGGGAGCCACCTACCACATGTTTTACTTTGTTTATACCCTTTTCTAGTTGTAATTCGATTGTCGATGAAAAAAGGAAAATATAAAGTATGCAGTCATAGTACCATGTTCTAATTCGATTTCAACATCTCCCACTTCCATGTCATCTTCTATAAAAGTATGTCATCTTCTATAAAAGTAGTACCTTTGACCATTTGAGAAAGTTTTGCATTAACATTAAACTAGTCTCCACCGATATCGGTAGGACCAGTTTTATTTCCGTCCTCATAGTGAACTTTGACCAAGTCTTTATTCCACTTGAAGTTAGCCGGTTTCTTCTGATGGTTTAGATATCCTCATATTGACTACAATTTCATTCACAAAATGGAAAGAAGGTTCGCTGTGATAGTAGCTTAATAGCAAACCCTTGGGAGACAATCACAACTAAGATATTTTCAAACAGCTTTTGAACATTGTAGTAGTTTTCTTGGTTAGAAAAGAGACGCTACAAGTAAAGGATTCCGTTAAAAGATGGGGCCCTACCTTGAGAATCTTGTTGCACCTCCTTAAGCCAATGAGTGCTTTAGAATTTCGGGACAAGAGAATGTGCCAAGCAATATAACTGCGTATCTCTTCTATTCCACATGTTCTCTAACACGTCCTAAATTGCATCAACGTAAATAAAGGAATCAACAATTAAATACTTCTCTTCATGCTCATAAGTCTTCACTAGTTGGACTCTGTTGCATCATCTTAGGGGGGTTTCAATCTGAGATTATCAAGTGCAAACTAGCACTTCTTGGTGCTTGAGAAACATCTGCAAGATTAGAGATATCCTTGTGCACCTGACTGGAAGTACTGATGCTGCCAGGATTTCTCTCTCATTTTGGGTGCATAATGGGAAGTTGTGTTTGAAAAATTCTTATAATCTCTTCAGAGGTCAGCAGAGAATTATGCACAGGATTAAGCAACTGTGGGAGTCTGCTGTATATCCCAGGCACAGAATTATTTGCTTGCTTGCTGCTAGAAGTTTTCTGCCAACTGATGAGAAAATGCAAGCTAGGGGAATTCAGCTTGCTAGTCGTTGTCACCTGTGTGGCTGTGCAGGAGAAACGAACCTTCATTTGTTTTTTGGTTGTACTTTTTCTGGTGCAATTTGGTCTAGTGTGTTGGAATGGCTGGGGATTCATAGACGAAGGAATAGTCTCTTGAAGGAGTTGCAGTGGGGTCTTTCTTTCTACAGGGGAAAGCAGCAGCATAAAAGGAGGTATCGAGTTGCCATTGCAGCTGTGTTTACCAAATTTGGTACGAAAGAAACAGTAGAGCTTTGCTTGTAATTTGAGAGCTGAAAGTGTTATAATTCAGGAGATTAAGGAGGTGGTGAATGCTAGATTAGTCTAGTTTATTGGCTTGTATTAGTTTTATTGGCTATTGGGGTCCCAAATTTCTTTGGGTTCCCCTTTTTGGTCTGTTAGGTTGTATTTTTCTTTGATCAATATAACCTCCTGACATTCCTTCCAAAAAAAAAAAAATCTTCACTTAATTTGTTCAATCCTCAAGTCCCACATGTCATAGAGATGATGAAACAGAGGAGCATCTTAATCACCAATTATCTTAGAGGGGGTGCAACATGATCTAAAAGGGTAGCGCCCCATGAAGATGACTAAGTTCGTCCTAACGGAATTATTTTCTTGCAGCATCTCTTTCCTCACCAAAACAAAATACAACAATGTTCAAAAAGTCGAACATAATTCTTGTTATTTGAGCGAGAGTTACTAAAGAAGCAATCACTCTCCTGCAAGGGCTTGCTTTCAAGCTACTGTCACATCCAACCTCCCTCTTGATGTTGTGAACAGAATTGGAATTACTTTGAGAACATCCAAACCGTCAAAAGAATTTGGCTAACTTCAAACAAAGGCTAGATACTTGGTCAAAGTTCGTTATGAGGACAGTTTTAAATGATCCTACCACGAGCCGGGACATAGGTGGAGATAAGTTTGATATGGATATACAAAACTCTCAAATGGTTAATCTATCCCTAGATGATCTAGAGTTTGAAACTGCTATTTTATTGAGGATGACATGAAAGTTGAAGATGTTGAAATGGAAGTGGGAGATGTTGCAATGGTTATGTAAGACTCCATGGTGTTAGCTTTTATATTTTGTTATTGTTATGTTTTGCAAGTTTACACTGGATCGACTTTCGAATGATTAAGTTTTTACTATGGCAACATCTGCCCATGAATGTTCAATTGTGGCTACTAGTGCCTTAAGACTCTTTTGGTTCAATTTGATAGTGGGTAACTGGCTATGGCAGCTTGTGCCCTCTTTTGGTTTAATTTGATCATTGACATTGTGTATGTGTTCAATGGATAAATCATCAATTATATTATTTTTTTTGGTTGAAGTGCCTGATTATTTTCACACCACTCTTGACGTGTCGTATAGGTATCTACAAAAGTGGTCAATCAGCTCGTTTGACCATGTCCCAAAGAGATTTAAAAAGTGTTAGATCCTAGGACACTAGAGTCGTGTCCGACACTCTCACAAGAGTCCGAGCAAGATAGCAAGATATAGTAGATGATCTAACCACTACATACTGAATCGCTGAATCGAAATCTGGTCACACTCAGTTCCCAAGTATGGGCATGAGCTTTTGTTTCTAAAACTAGACGTTGACCAAAAGCCATATCTAAATTATAAATTACACAAAGGTAAAACCAAACACTTTATTACCGGGAATGGATGACAAAGAGAAGACGATCGAACCACAATGAATTACTGAACAAAAATTGAGCCAGACCATTGTCATCAGGTACGAATTTGAGCTTTTGTTTCAAAATGAAGCATGTCTTGGACTCAAGCATATTGCATAATTAGGAACCCTTACACCTTGTTCAACGCAAAGGAAAGTTCAAGTAACTACACAGGTGCATTTTAAATGCATGATATGCATGTTGTAACAACTAAACGCCACAAAAGAAAAGTACTAAATGACGGAAGAGCACTGAAACGTACAGGATTTAACGTGTCTCTTATTCATCTGATCAAAAACGAATTTAGCTTCGCCAATTTTCCCAGATTTCGAAAGACCATCCATCAATAGACAGTATGGCATCTGCATACAATAGTTTACCGAACATTAGAACCAAATGCTGCACATGTGATGGACCAAAAGTCAAAAGCATGTGGACCATATGACAGAGACTATGTCTATGTAACAGACACAATGCTGATGGCGACAAAAGGAGGAGATTCCCAAAATACATTGGTGGAAAAACAAAAAAAAAGGGTTGTCAGCTCATGCACGTATATGCTTTCACATTGCCGAATTCTGATTATTGACAACAGGATAAGTAAACCAACGTAGTAATTACTAATTAGAAAGAAATGTTCTCTGTTGAGTGTATTGTGTACCTCGTCTTTAGCATAGCCCAAAGCTTCCAGCTCAGACAACAGTAACTTTGATTTGTCAAACAAGCCTGCTCTAACATAGACCTTCAACAAAGTTGTCAACACAACCTACAAATACACCAATATAAGATAAAATAGGGAAATCTCGACATGCTACATTTTGAGAAGTATAAATAACACCAGAACAACTAAATCTTTATCAAAGTTGGTAAACTATAATGACATGAGCTAAGCAGTACGAAACAAGATGCGACCCCACATATTCCAAGAAACCTACATATTTAACAACAACTGCAAAAACCAAGGACAATAGTTGCTAGAAAATTTCTGGATAGAAAGAATAATACAGCCTTGTTTCTTATAGATCAATGTTAGTGAATGGTGACACTAATTGACCGTCATTTAAACCAAAACTGACCGACTGACTTCTCACATCCATCCATGAAATAGCTCAGTAAAAAATATTACAAGACATCTTCATTCCTAATAAAGCACAATTGAAAATTAACAACTATCCCGAAATTCACAATTGAAATTGCTCAGTAAATTCATTCCTAGTAAAAAATATAGTCACCGAATGCCTCTCTTTTTTCTTTGATAGAAAAATCATTATATTATTAATTTAAATTAAATGAAAAGCATAAGGGGAATGATATCCTCCTAGCCACAGAGTTACAAACTATCCCAATTCGTCTAAAGGAGAAAAATATTGACACCCTTAAGAGGCTCCAGCAGTCGTTGCGGAAAGAGAAGCAAGGTATACTACCCTTCCCCAAATGTACTCCAAAGAGTGTTGTTTCCTAGAGGCACACCTCCTACCGCTACCACAGGCATATATTTCACAAGACTTACATCACTTGCAATCCCTGAAAAATTAAACTTCAAACAGATGCAGAAGATATTTGGACATGAGACCGGTTCTTTGATTTAGTAAATGTCTCAGATTGCCCCTTTTTGTAAGTTTGTTAGGGTGTTGGGAGGGCGGTGAAAAATTAGTGTTCAATATTGTGATGAGTAACTTTTTTCACTTTTGGGTTCTACATTTCAAAAAAATAGGGAATTGGATGTGTATGGAACTCACATAGCCAAGGCATGTTCTACATCACACCAAATGGCAGAGATGCGTACACTGCTTTGGATGTGCAGGCATAGTAGGAGAGACCGATTAAGGAATGAGCTAATTAGGGAGAAGGTGAGAGTTCGCACCTATCGATGTAAGATATGAGAGAATCTCCTACACTGATTTGGACATGTGAAGAGAAGACCATGTGATGCACCTATTAGGAGTGTTAAGGGATGGAGAAACGAAAATGTAGTGAGGAGAAGAGAGCGACCTAAGGCCACATGGGTATAAGTAACTAAGTATGATGTGAGGCTTTTTAGGGTTGATGAGAATCTATCTTTGGATTGGATAGAAGAAAGTAAAAAGAGTGAACTTAAGTTGATAAGGTGCCTAATCGCTTTTATTCTAAAGCTTTTTGACTACAGTTTTGCAGATTTTGTGTTAAACAATTTTTTTTTAAAAATTTTGTTTTTTAAATTTTGACGATTTATACTAGCCAAGCCACATATCAATTTGGGATTAAGGATTGGTTGTTGTTGTTGTTCTAATCACAAATTGAGTCAAAAATGCCACCTGTGTAAATATGTGATTAATCTAAGCCAAAGAAGTGACCATTTTAAACGGACACATATTGACTTAGAAATATTAACTTTATAGGCCTAGTCTCATAGAGTAGACAATTACAGTAACATGCTTTTGATTCCTTCTATTGTAGTATATGACCCTTGGGATAAAAAAAGATAGATACAAATGTTGGATACAAACCTTATTTGGTGCCAACCCTGCAGATTTCATATCTTGGACCAACATATCAGCCTTCTGGTAGTTCCCATCAGCAGAGTATGCATTGAGTAATGAGCCATAATGGAACATATTAGGCAACCAACCTTCTCCCTTCATGCGCATAAAGTACATCTCTGCCTCCTCACTTTTGCAGTTCGAAGCACAAATAGCTATAAGGGTCCCATAGGTCACACTGTCCATCAGAATCCCTTGATCTTCCAGTTCTTCAACCAGCTCTAATGCCTTTGTATATCCATGTTCTACTTTCAAGCAACCTGCCAGCAACTGCGATGATAAATAGCACAGTAAATAAATAAAAATGGATTCCAAAGAGCCGACGTAATTATACAGACATCCCTAGACATGCTCATTACAGAAGAGCATACATAATCATCTAAAAATCAGTATGTTGCACCTTAAAGCTAACCACTTGTTTGAGAAAATAAATTAGACTGACTGAAGATATCAGGGAGTTTGATAGCATGTAGCATCAGCAATAAAAAGCCCACCGTGCTATATGTCACAACGTCTGGCTTTAAACCACTTTGCTTCATCTGCTGAAACAAGTTGATTGCTTTGGCAAACTTGTTACTCTTAACCAAACAGTTGAGAATAGAGTTGCATATCGAGCTGTTATTTCTCATGGCTTCATCGTTTATAGTCTGGTATGCATTAAGAGCCCTCGAAAGGTCCAGGCTCTCTGCCATAAATTTTATGAAGCTGCTATATGATGCAATATTAACCGTCCCATGCTTCTGCATCCACTCAAATAGCTGCAAAGAATCAGGTATAAGAAAACATTGTAGCTATCACTTCGTCTTCTGCTAATAACAAGAACAGATAAATAAGAAAGAGAAAAAGAACAAGTAGAAGGACACTGCTTGCTTCTAAAAATAGATTAGTGGGAAAATGAGAGTGCGACACATATATGCACTATGGGCGAAGGATATTAAACCTGAGAAAGATCATCCCACCTACTTGACCTTCCAAAATTGCGTAATATGATGTTCAGATCTTGAACCTTCAATATTGCTCCTGACCTGCAAATTTTACCAAATAAGTTTTACAATGGCAGTTGATCAGATTTCAGCTGATTACTTACAAAAGCAGCTTGAGGCTACTTCCCAAACTACACCCCTTTAACTCCTAAAAGTTCAAGAAATTGGATTCATAATCATGAATATTTCAATATTTGTAAGTTATATCTGTGAAAAATGTGGAAAAGATACGATAATCCCTAACTTCAGGTATTTGGTTCAGCTTTTGAATCGCAACAGAGTTCAAACAGTCACCATAGGGGTGCTCCAGCTGTTTTTGTTCCGACATTATATGATTACAGCAAGAAATCTAACAAGTTCCCCACCTAGCAGGAGAAGATTTTACATGATGAGACATTTAGTTCCTTGATCCAAATTCCAAAGATGATAATATGATCGTTTCTAGCTTTCTCCACTTTCAGATAGAATTGACTAGTTGAATGGTAATAAATATATTTGCAACTTATGCATTATAATATACATTACGTCATTACACAAATCACTTCAAAGAGGCTCTTGCACAAGCCGAATAGCGGGGGAGGGGGGGGGGGGGGGCGTTTCTGTGTACGCATTCTTACCCATGTAGAGGATTTTTCAAATTAACCCTTGAGATAGAGAAAATCTCGACTTCTTCTCGGCAGTTGCAAGTATACAACTACATCTATCTGACTGCAGCCAAGTTTGGGATTGGTAAACGCTATTGTGCCGTACATAAAATCCATGACTAAACAACATATGCTAACGGCTAACCAACAATATATACATTAAATAGAAATCCATAGAATCAACTACAAAGCATTTATCTAATTTAGCATAGAAATTTTTACCTGACAGTGTCGAAAAAGCAGAGAGGGGATGCTTGGGAATGGTTAATATGCATCTTGCTAAATGTTTGACTACTTTGATGAGACTACACTAGAATTTCATATCTAAATAATTTTTTTTTTTAATTTTTTGATATAGATTTCACATCTATATAAGGATCCTATTGTCCATGTTTTAAAGTACAGAAGCAGATTACCTAGTCGACTGCCCCAGTAGACATGATTATTCGTCAGAATACACACAGGACGATTCTATGTCCACATCTTCTTTGGAATAATTGCATTTAATTTGAGATTAGATAAAGGGGAATTGATGAAAGAAACTGGATAGCTTGACTGAAATATCTCCAGCTGCTTTTCTTCCTCAACTAGTGTATCTAGCTTTCTACTTTAATGACTGTAACAGGCAGCAGATTACCTTCCAGGCAGTGAGCTGTACACGAAACCCAATCACACTAGGCCTGTATTGTGTTACTGTAAGTTGTTGACGGTCCACAAACATAATATCTTTCACCTCAACTAATATAAAACTTAGAACAATCAATCAGCGTTGCTACTTAAGCTGAGTAACCAATTCATGCACAAGAGAATTCCTAGCTTGATGTAGTGCACCTTGCAAGAATGCAAAAGGTTATAAATTTTGGTTCTTGTCCTTCATATCCAAAGACCCACCTATTTTTCGATAAAGCCAAAGATCCATAGTTCGTTGGTTTTGGGATATGATGGACTAAATAAAAATGACTTACATGGTTAACGCAACTCGTCTCAAGGGTCAATTGGAAACAACTATGTAATAGGGGTGAGGCTGCCTCCACCCAATGCCCCCCCCCCCCCAAACCTGCTTAAGCGGGGCGCGCCTGTGCGGGTAATGTAATGTAATGTTGTTATTGTTGGCAGACATTTACCAAAATACGTGCACCAATGAGTACACTACACCAGAGCATACTAAAGCATCAAGTACCAAAATTGCAATCAAAAGTCCATCTCTAAACAGCAACAAATATATAAATTTAGCCATTAACACCGGTCAACTTTACCTTTATTGACCATCAAACCATTATCATTCAGCATCAAATCATTTAGACAAACATGATGGAACCATAAGAAACAACAACATCTTAACCAACGAAGAATGCAACCTGGACAGTGCACTGCATAAATCAGAGGATACTTGAATGTCTTTGAGTGCAGCCTCTCTTGCTGCTGAGCGTGAGCCAGAACGAGGGGTACGTGGCTTTGAGGAAGAGAGTTTGGTGGGTGGTTTACGTGGTGCAGCAGTTGCAGAAATGATGGAGGAAAGGGGTACACCAGTACTTCTTGTGGAAGCAGAGTAACGCCTCTTGACTTTTGTTGTCGGGGAAGGTTGGAACATGGCGGTTTTCGAACATGGACATCCATTGATGATGCCTACCACTCCACCCTCCATCTTTTCTTTCACTCTATAGCCAACTAGCCAAGTGATGATGAGTGATGATTTGATGATGATGGACTAGTTACAATCTCTTTTGTTTTTTTTGTCACTATCTCTTTTGTTTAGAGAAAAATTGATGAAAATAACACGATCTTTGGGCAATCAAACAAAAATGTTACGATCTTACGAAATCAATACGAATAATACAACGCTCATGACGGGAAGGAATCTCGGGCAAGGGTTTGCTGACTTGGCAATTTTATTCATTTTTCTAACTACTTTTGCTTTGAGCGCCAAAATAAAAACACAAGTCATACCTCTCTCTTATTAACAAACACTGAACCCCAATAGTAAAACCCTAACTCTCAATTCCTCTCTAATTCTTCCCCAATTCTTATCCAATTTTCCTTTTTTCACCAACCATGTCTGCTTCCTCTTCAACTGCATCATCAATGAAGGTTAAAATTGACAATGGATTGGAAGTTTTCTGCAAATGTGCCAGCTTTTTTGAAGAAAAGTGGGAAACAAGGAAGTTTGGGGAAAAAAATTTTTCGGTGCCCAAATTGGTAGGTAAATGCAATCAGACCTCTCTCGTTTATAATGAATGAATTGTAAATTGGATTTTAATTTTCTTTTTATTTAATGTATTTGTAGAATAATGATTGTGCAATCTTTATGCGGGAGGAGTTGAAGGCTAAGGAATTTGATAAGCTGGTGCATGAGTATCAAAAACTGGTCCAAGAAGCATCAAATGTGAAGTCTAATTTGCATAAAATGGAAGCCAAAATGGAAAAGCTCAGGCACAAAAAAAGAGTTGCTGAGGAAAAATATGCAAAATTGAAGGAAGAACTGCTAGCTAGTGCAATCAGGGAAAGGAATTTGATAAGGGCTCTATATGTAATATTCCTCCTATTTGCAGTAGTTATTGCAATTTGGTTAATTTAAAGTAGGAAATTTTGATGGGAACAATCCGAAGTTTGGGCGGTTCGTTTCTAATAGTCCCAACTTTGGATTATTCCCAAATAATCCTAACTTTGCATCATTGTGATACCCCACATTTGAGATTGAGAATTGATGAGTGCTTAAAAGGATTGATAGTACTACTCATACCAACAAGTTGCAACTTCTTTTCAGGGAGCCCATTTACTTAGAAACTTCACAGTTAAGCGTGTTTGGCTGGGAGTAGTACAAGGATGGGTGACCTCCTAGGCAGTTTCTCAGGGTGTGCACAAGTGAGGTCAAAGTGCACCGAAAAGACCAGTGTTGGTACAGTGGGGTCAGTACACAGCCTGGAGAGCCACATTTGGTGACATTGACCAGCCCGCAAGGGGTTGGGGTGTTACAAATGGTATCAGAGCAACCCTGCGATCGTGTGCTGAGCTGTGGTGGTGAATGGCAGTTCAGTCACCTAGCAGGGGCTGTATCCTGGGATTGTTGTCCGTGGCTCACATGTGCAACGAGGAC
>CAAKMY010035833.1:0-37572 GCA_901111285.1 Corrigiola litoralis
GCCGGTGGGGTAGGGCGGGGCTGGGGGGTGTCCGAAGATGGTAGGGATAATAGAGGAAGATGGTTTTTGGGAGTGAAGGGGAAGAGAGAAAGGGTAATTATTAATTTTCTATATATTTTTATATTAGTCAACTTATTCAAGGGTTAGGATTAAATGGTGAGAATCAATATTCAAGATTTGTTTTTAGTGGTGGCCACATTTTTAATGTAGCCATTGTAGAATTTGCCATGATAATTTGATGCTATAGTTATATATTCTGCCTTGTCAAATAATGCTTAGGTATGAAGTAGGTGTTAGCCTTTTGAAATCTTTGGTTTTGATGGGATCCGCACATTGGCATGCCTTTGAGGTAGAATATATACAGTAGAGAAGTACCAAAGGGTCAAAGCTGGTTGGTACAGCGGTTACTTGATACTTGTAGAGCCTGGAGCTCGCGTGATCATGCTTAGTAATCATGTGAAACGTCTGGAAAAAAATTGATAGTAAATTCTTGATATGCATTAGAAAAGCAACAACATCATTCGTTTTTTTTGGTTTTCTACTATATCTTGGTGCTATTTAACAACAATAATTTCGAGGATACAATGTTAGAAAATCATATGGAACCTTTGTGCGCACAGGGCCCTTCCAAGTAGTTTTCTGTATCATTCTGTGTTATTTTATCATTGTCACAAATGCTATTGATTGCTGATATTTGTCTAGTCTCTGCAGATTTTTTATGTGCGAGGCGTTGCTAGGCCCTCATCTGAGTTGCAAAGGGAAGTACACAAGTATAACCATAGGTGTGGAATTTACCCGGACAGACACATGAATGAAGCTCTTGAGCTCTTAAGTGTAGGTTAATGGGTATTATCTTTTTATCCTATTACCTTCGTGTATAGATGTATGCTTTCTTATATGTTGGATTGATTCCTCTGTGTTTCTTGTTTGCTTTAATTGTTTTTTCTTTTATAATTAGCTGAGATGGCATTTGAACTAATTTCCATGTTATGAAGCAGTCCATTCTCTCCACTTTCCAGACTCAAAACACGATTAAATTGACGGGTATCAGATTTTTGACAAAATGTAGTATGTCATGCTGTTTTTTTAGTAAATGAGATATAAATAGGAGTCGAGAGAAAAATCTGGTGTATCAATAGAAGTGATGATTTCCATGAGTGAGAAGTGTATCAGTTTCTAGTTCTAAATCCGTGTTGGAAGAACACAATCATGACTCATAATTATGGTCTTTATATTTTAGTTTCTTCAACATTTATTAGGACACCTGCATGTAAAATTACAGATGTGCTTTCTAATAGGTCTATTTCCGTCATAAGACTCAAAATCTAAGAGGTGCCATTTTGTAAATTCCTAATAGACAGTAAGGCAAACAAAGACAATTTTGGAGTGACAGTGATAAGAATGGAGAGATTATTTCAACATTTTGAATGCCGAATAATCGTCAGTCGTTACTGTACTTCCACATAATGTTAGAAGGTGGATTTTAAACTAGAGGAATCTAGCTAAGGTAATTGTCGTAGCTGTGACTCCACAGAGAGCTGCATTTACTCTGATCATGATTGACATTTCTTCATATCTGTGCATCTTGGTTAGATTGATAAATTTCTTGATCTATTATGAACAGTTGCCCACATTTTCAGAGGAAAAGGTGTTTCAACATGGTGGTCCAATAAGTCAAAAATGGTCAACTTCTCAAACTATGAGGTCGACCCCGCTTTCTCTCATCCAAAACACAGATTTGTATGCTTCTCTGCTTCAAACAAGCCTGAAAACAAAATATCTGTGTCTTGGGAGATCAATTCATGCTCAGATCATCAAACAAGGTCTTTTTGGTAGTGTATACCTATTAAATAATCTGCTCAATCTGTACATGAAGTCTGGGTTAATCTCTGTTACCCACAAGGTATTTGATGACATGCCAATTAAGAATGCATTTTCTTGGAACATAGTCGTCTCAGGGTATGCAAAAGGGGGTATGATGGATGCAGCTTGTCACACTTTCCAGAAAATTCCTGACCCAGACTCCGTCTCCTATAGCGCAATGATTGTGGGTTATAATAGGATAAGTCATTATGGAAACGCTCTAAAATTCTTCTTAGATATGATTCACAATGGTGTTTCACCTACCGAGTTCACAATTACTAGTATCCTTGCGTCCTGTGCTGTTATGAGAGCTTTGGAAATTGGCAGGAAGGTTCACTCATTTGCTGTCAAACATGGACTTGGTAATTATGTCTCGGTTGCAAATTCACTTCTTAATATGTATGCAAAGTCTGGTGATTCTGTAAGGGCAAAAATTGTTTTTGATGGGATGAGGCTGAGAAATGTGTCTAGTTCAAATACTATGATTTCGTTGCATATGCGGTCTGGTCATAGTGATCTTGCTCATGCAGAATTTGAGAAAATGGCTGATCGTGACATTGTGTCATGGAATTCAATGGTCACGGGTTACAACCAACAAGGACTTGATCATGAAGCTCTCAATATATTCTCTAAAATGCTGAAGGATTCTTCTGTAAGTCCTGATAGATTTTCATTGGCTAGTGCTTTATCAGCTTGTGCTAATCTTGAAAATTTGAAACTTGGGAAACAACTCCATGCTCATATGGTAAGGAAAGAGTTTGATATAGTTGGGGCAGTAGAAAATTCTTTGATCTCAATGTACTCGAAGTGTGGAGGTGTGGAAAGTGCTCGGAAAATTGTTGAGAACAATGGAATCTCTAATCTTAATGTCATAGCATTCACAGCTTTGATAAATGGGTATGTGAAGCTTGGAGATATTAATCCTGCCAGAGAGATATTTGACTCGTTGAAAGACCGTGATGTTGTGGCTTGGACGGCAATGATTGTAGGTTATGAGCAAAATGGACTGAATCATGATGCAGTGGCACTATTTAGACTAATGCTTAAAGAAGGACCTAGGCCTAATCATTACACTTTGGCCGCAATGTTAAGTGTCATTTCGAGCTTGGCTTCTCTAAATCGTGGCAAAGAAATCCATGCCGTGGCCATAAGGTCAGGTGAAGCATTCTCAGTTAGTGTAAGCAATTCACTAATTACCATGTATGCGAAAGCTGGAAGCATAGCTGACGCCAGACATGTTTTTGCCCTAGTGCACATGTATAGAGATACTGTTACATGGACCTCCATGATCTTAGCTTTAGCTCAGCATGGTTTAGGAGAAGAAGCCATAGAACGTTTTGAGGAAATGATAAATTTTGGTATCAAACCTGACCACATAACTTATGTGGGTGTACTTGTTGCCTGTACCCATGTTGGGTTGGTAGAAAAAGGAAAGAGCTACTACAACATGATGCAAAAAGTTCACAAAATTGAACCAACATCTAGCCACTATTCTTGCATGGTTGACCTTCTTGGACGTGCTGGTTTACTGCAAGAAGCACACAATTTTATAGAGAAAATGCCTATTGAACCTGACAACATTGCATGGGGTTCCCTTCTAGCAGCATGTGTGGTTCATAAAAATGTGGAGCTGTCAAAAGTTGCAGCAGAGAGATTGCTTCTTATCGATCCAGATAATAGTGGAGCCTTCTCAGTCCTTGCTAATGTATATGCTGCTTGCGGGAAATGGGTCGAAGCTGCAAAAGTCAGAAAGTCGATGAAAGAAAAAGGAGTCAAGAAAGATCAAGGAGTCAGTTGGCTTCAGCTTAAGAATGAAGTTCACGTCTTTGGGGTTGAAGATACCCGTCACCCTCAGAGAGAGGCAATCTACACGCTAATGGCAAAAATTTGGGACGAGATCAAGAAGATGGGCTTCGCTCCTGACACTGGTTCTGTACTACATGATCTGGATGAAGAAGTGAAGGAACAGATTCTTAGGCATCACAGTGAGAAGCTTGCTATATGTTTTGGAATACTGAATACCCCTGATAACACCACATTAAGAATCATGAAAAACTTACGTGTCTGTAATGACTGTCACTCTGCCATTAAATTCATCTCCAAGCTAGTGGGCAGAGAAATCATTGTCAGGGATGCTACACGCTTTCACCATTTCAAACATGGTGTATGTTCCTGTAGGGACTATTGGTAACTCTTTATTCTATCTACATAGTTGTCACTCTGAGGAGAACAGAAAGTTCTGTAAGCACTGTAGAGGTGTCACCATGAGAGATCTGATATCATTAGGAAGTAGATACAAGGATTATGGAGGTACTACAGAGGTGCAATCCAATGTGGCGTTCAAATATAAACTCTTGATTGGCCTATACTTTCTACTCCATGGACTATGAGAGAAAGGGGGGGGGGGGGTACTCCTATTAACACTTTTGGTACTCCATGGAGTAGGCGAGAAATGTAGACTGTTGAACCATTGGTTGTATGATGCATTCCTCTCATGGATGGATAGAAGAGCTGGATATCCTTATATCACGTGAGTGCAATATATTTTAAAGCTGAAGCTAATAACAGTGTTTCCAACTGTTTTTACTCGGGACAAGGCGATTTTTTTAATCTAATCATAGGATCACTTGTATCTTTGCAGTTTTCCTCATCTATTGGGAGCTTATAAAATACTCTGCAGAAGCTGGCTGGATTATGTTGTCAGAAAATCTTCTTTTCATTGGGTAAGATGCTTCAACAGTTCAACATGTTTTTTGTGCTCCATAACCTCCCATAAAATGCGTTTACAGAGTTCAATTGTAATAAAGAATAATGTGTGTTTGCTGTGAGCTTTTTTTCTCTTCGTGTTCTGTCTGTTGTCTACAGTGCTTCCCTATACTCTCTTTAAAAGGTTTTGAAGTTGTGACTTAGGAGAGATCAACCACCACAACAGGGAAAAAGACTTAATTGGGTGTGGTTGTTTCTAACAGAATTTCTGTCTTTGTGTGAAAAATGTTTTCATTGTTATTTAGCGGCAAAAGCATAGTTGGTTCTTCATATATGGTTACTTAGTTGGTACAGCAACATCTTCAACCACTCTTGTAATCTTTGTGGAAGCAGGGATAAATCTGTCCATCATGTAATGAGATCTGACAAAGTAGGCGGGCTTAACCTGTAATCTGTTTCTGTTCCAGATGTCTGGTTGCGTTGCCTTTCAGCATTTCATGAGTGCTAGTTAGCTGTCAGAGAATGATTAAGGTCATCGTATAGGAAGTACAATTTAGAATAACAAGTGATGGCTTGCTTAAAGTTAGACATCGGAAGGTACAATGTCTGTGATAGTTGTTTAGAACAAGTTTGCAATTTGCATGATTCAGTATGTGGTTGATGAAATTATTCAGAGGCAGTGAGAATATTTTACTCCTTATTGCATACTCCGTAACTTGTCAAAATGGGACTATCTGTAAGACTGTAACTGCTTTTCTAGCTGATGATATTCCTTGATGCTGAGTCTGCTAACTCAAAATGGAAATGGACTGTCTAGTTAGACTACATGACCACAACCTATGTATGTGAATTTTTTTTTCTGCTGACAGAAGTATAGGATGCCTGATAAGCTTAGCTTAGTTATTATTGGAATTTTTTAGTCAACTGCTAATGTCAATGCTGTTTCTCTATCAAAAAATTGCATCATGTTTTCCTGGAAGATCTGGTGAAATATAATTGTGAAGTATTATCTAGTCAACTGCTAATGTTAAGCCTTTTAATTTGGGATAACTTCTTTTTGACCATATATATTATAAATGCACTGCAGTAAATAAGGCAGCACGGATTTGCTCAGGAGCACTATGGTACACTTTGCAAGTTTAACAACACAGGTTTCCTCTTGATCTAGGGGCAGATACACCTATCCAGATTCATCATCTTCTGCAAACAATTCCAGATGCTACTTGGGAGAAATTATTAAAGGAAGAGATTTGACAAGACTCATTCTCCTGATTACATAACTAGCAACATGGATCCATGACAATCCCCAATCAATCAGCCTACTCACAGTAGGGATTGTCATTAATAAACAAAGCCAAAGAATCATGTGCTCAGAAAGAATGCCTCACTGATAATTGTGATTCTTCCAATGAGCATGAAAGAGAACAGGGTTGGTAACCAAATTCAGCTTCTTGATATTTGTTTCTAACCTGTTCCTCATCAAATCACTCTTGCCAAACTGAAGCTGCTGCCGCCAATATTGACATGATTAGGTTTCTCACGCTCCATGGAAGCTCGGGGAGGAGCAGGCGTAAATCACAAGGCTTTCCATACCAATTAGCCCAAAGAACATCCTTCTAAGGAAATGGGCCAACACCATTTTTGTGGTAGCAGCTTCATTCCAGACCTCAAAGTTCAGAACAGTCATGCCACCCGCAGAGCAAGGATGTGAGTCTCCCCATGCTACCGAGTACCAATGCATGCTCCGTCTGAGAAGCAACCGCTGTCCATTAAAACACTCCACACAGAGATTCAATACGGTGCAGCACAAAGAAAACTTGCGGCCAGTAAGTATGCTGTATTAGCATCTTTGGTAGGTCAAGCAGCTATACTGTTGCTCTGCTCTACAGCAGCTATTTTCTACATTAATCGAATGAGCTCAGTTGCCTTCAGAACTTGTCACCCCTGAAGAAGGAAAGTTATTTTGTTCAACCACCTTACATTTTGTTTTCCTTGTTGTAATATTCTCACCGCATGCGTTATTTACTTATTTGAAATCACTGGACCAGCAAGCTGATGTTTAATGGGACTTGGGTTTAGAGAGGGAGGAGAAGGGGAGGAGAGCAAAGGCTAGGTTTTTAAAAATAATATATTAAAACAACTGACCACTATGTCATTTGTCATTTGTCGCACCCAGTACTGTCCCACCCTCCCCCCGCCAGTGCCCAACACCACCCTTCCCCGTTGGTGCCCAGCTTACTCCAGTCGGCCCCACACTCACCCACTTCCGAAAAACTTTGTTGAGAAAATGATAAAGGAGGCAATGAAGGAAATGTGGTATTACATCTTCATTTTCCTTAGTCAAACTTTTAAATGCCTTGACCAAAAAAAAAAAAAATTTAAATGGTTGACATTTATTCTTGATATTAAATGGTTGACATTTATTCTTGATATTAAATGGTTGAGATGAAAAGTATTGCCATGGATACATTTTTAATGTAGCAACTGAAGAATCACCCTTGCTGTTTATGGTAAGTTTTTTTACTACAACATGCGCTCCTTAGGCTAAGCCAAGATGTCGTGATAAATTTAGTTGAAAATTATTTTGGGCACATAGAGTTAGTTGTCAGCCACTCTCTAACTACCACAATATCTCTGTTTTAGGCAAGTTCAGTTGTGCAATTCATTATGGTTAGTGTTATTTGGTATTAGCCGCAAAACCTACTTTTACTTCTACCTTCAACTTAAAAATCTACCTCATCTTGAGGTTATGTATCTAGTACTAACCGCTTTCTAGATCACTACCTCTAAATCTAATATGGCAGCATTTTTTCAAAAAAGTGATAAATTTCTAACTTTTAAATTAGTCACCTTTTTACATTAAAAAAATCCCTTCAACTCAATTAATGTTGGTTATTTCTTCGTATCATATGTATATTAAGTGTTTTTTAATGCTTTGAGGATGTGAACTGTGAATATCTTTCGGGATAATGTAAAACCCGATCAACGTTCTTTCCTTGCCTTGTTAGTTGTTACCAAATTTTTTTATAGATTATTCTGGTGAGATTCTCTAAGCTTTAGTACGGTACGCATCATAACCTTGCATGACAGATGCACCTCAAGGCCGCTGATGGCTTAAGTGAGGGGATTATTCAAAAGACTTTGAATGATCAAGCTATGATGCTCAAAAGCGAAAAGTTAGTAGATACAAACTTTTGTTGTGGTGTATGCATATGCTTGCCAACTACTGAACCACATATATAGTCCCTCTAGTGATATTTGAGGGTGGCAATTAGCACTTTTGGAATAACGTTGTTTTTGTTCACTGGAAGAAAATCTTTCATGTACTAACCACTATGTTTGATAATCGTAAATTATGAATGCTGAGAAAAAGGAGCGCATTAGATCATGTGTACTTCAAATCTTTAGTTGTTTCTTGGAAATATCCAGCTAGCAAATGCTTTCTTATGGGTAACATGAAAATCCCAGAGAACACCATACATACACTGATACACCATTCACCTTTAGGCTTGCCACCGTTAAGGATACCTAACTAAACAATGGAAGATAATCATTCTTAGTGGCACTTCTGGTAAAATTCGCTGTCCCACTGAAGTTTGCAAACTGGACGAAGCAGCGTAAGAATCTTACTGCAGGACTTTTAAGTATCTTTCAAGTCATTTCCCGTTTCAGGAAAAAAAAAAGAGTACTTTATAATTTCAGTACTGCCCAGGCCTTGATTGGTTAGATTAATAAGATAAATTAAAACTATCCCTTCATCCCCCAAAAAAGAAGTTGAATGGAAACGTTGATGTTGTACTTGTTGGATTTTAGAAGGACCGTTAAATTGTGGCGTTTCGTGTGGCAGGCTTTTGTCGCTGCAACGCCTTTTAATAGTTTTATAAACATAAAGATAAGTGAAAGGAACAATATATACTACACAATGGAAATAAAAAAACGCACAATATATATTCGACGAGGTTCAACCCTTCAACTTGGTCTACATGCTCGAGACACAATTCTCCATTAATTTTTTTTTTTTTTTTGTAATATAAGAAAGATTTTATGTCACCAAAAAGGAAAGCCACATACAAGCTAGCTAAAGTGAGACAAAGGAACAAGCTCAACACTTATGAGTCAAAGGAAAACAAAACCAACCACAAACTAATCTAGAAGATGCAATGACTTCTAATAGCTAGACATTCTAGAATTGTAATCTAACATTAATCTAATGCACACCTCAAACTTAATCTACCTAGCTAGCAATCTAATCAAGAGTTCTTCTATTTTCTGAAAAACTTCTTGTACCTTTCATGCCAGATAACATAAATAGCAGCAATAGAAGGATATCCGATCTTCCCCTTCAGCCAATGCTTCCCTTTTACATTTGTTCTAAGTCAGTAGACTTCATCATTAAGCTCCAAAAATCTTATATAAATGCCACATGCTTTTAAACAAAGAGTACTACAAGAACAAGTTATCTCCTCTCTCCCGATGTTTTCCATATATAATACACCTAATGACAATAGAAAGCCCCTTTTATATATATATATATATGTTGTCCATTGTAGATAGATTATTTCATAAGGCAAAGGCAATAATAATAACATGCCTAGGGTAAATAGACGTATCCCATATATACTTTGTCCAAGTCAAAACAAGTTGATGGATCTAAAAAATTATAGACTTATTTAAGTTTTTGACTGCCCCATAGGCCCAATCAGACAGCATGCTCTTCGCATTTTCAACACCATTAGGTTTCACAACAAATTTCTTCCTTGATGTGAACAATATTATTTCAACCGCAAGATCATTTAGAATATGTTTTACATTGCCATTACTCACCCTTCTTGAGGTAATACTTCCTGATCCACCAAATGTTCCGACCACCTCAATAGAGTTTTAAGATCCACTTAAGAAACATGGTTTTATTCCAACTAAGAATTTCTTTAATACATATCCCCCACAAGACAAATAAATCTTACTTTATACAACAAAAACCATCTTTTGCACAATATAATACTTTCTTTATGAATCTTAACAAGCAAAAGCACATGGGTGCACCAAAAATGACAAAATTTCTATAATCTTTATAGTAGTTTAATGTTTGTTTAATGAACCTGGCCTGATTGTATGATTACCTATGAATCATGATTCTAGCCATTGTTATCATATATTATTTCAAACTTCTTTTTACTCTTGCATTGCTCAACCTTGTGAACTATCTTATGGAACAAGTGTTACCCTCTCATGTTGCACAAGTGCACAACATGAGATATAACCCCCACTGTAAGGAGTATCCAAGAACACTTCCTTATGTAAAGGCTATGAAACATCCACTTTAATAAAGACTTGAGAAAGACAGATTTTCTCCTTTGTTGTGGTACATATGTTAGCAAACAAAAGGCGTGCCTATCATGTTCGATAGCTTGCTCAAGGCCCTATTAGACCAGAAGTAAGATTACTCTGAATCAGGTTACAAGGCCCCAAATTGGAATAATGAATTCTTGGTTTTAAAATGAGTGGGTTTTATCTTATATGCCACGATCCATGCACCCTTTAGAATCTCATTTATTTCCTCTTCACAAGAGAAATTGAAATAAAATCAACCTTCATTATACTATAAGACATGAGGTTTAAAGACACGGCCCCACTTCTGATCAACAAACTTATGAACATCGTGCAAACAAACACGAGCTGATATCACACACCCAACCAAAGAAAAATTTCAGAAAATTACTTTATCCTCAATATCCTTCTAAGAATCATGAAACAAAGCCCCAAATTGGAATAACTAAGAATCCATGGTTTCAAAATGAGCACGTTTTCTCTAATATGCCACGATCCACCCTTTAGAACCTCATCCATATCCTCTTCACAAGAGAGATTGAAATAAAATTAACCTTTTTATACTATACGATATGAGGTTTAAAGACATGACCCCACTTCTGATCAACTTTTTTTTTAACATTGTGCAAACGAACACGAGCTGACATCACACACCCAACCAAATAAAATTTCATGAAAATTACTTCCTCCTTAATATCCTTCTCTTCTATGGTGACAACCTTTGCATTTTGATAACCTTCTACAAGTTCCAATCTCATACCCAATTTATCACCCCTAATCTTTTTCTTAGTAACCTTCCCTTTAAAATCATCTAATGAAATGATTTTACATGACAAACATTTTGTTTACTAGGTGAGGCTGACATTTCATGAATATAGAATTGACATTTTCACCAACAATCTTGTCCTTTACATAAATAGTGCATGAGGATTTCAACATAACAGTCTCATTGAAGGCACTAAAAGTGAGATTTCTAGGAGACGACACGATATGTACTTAAGTTTCAATTTTTCTCCAAGGAGAGAGAGTTTACATAGTTCAAACTCGTATCGGTCTCTTTGTTAAGATGTGGGGAATTTGAATCTTGAGTTTTTTTTAGAGGGAAGACCACTTGTTTTTGCTATGACTAAGGTGTAGAAATACGGTAATAGTGTTCATCATGTCGAGCATCAAGCCTCATTCTCAACAAATATTTTATGTTGTTAATTTTATATTTTTAGAGGGAGAAGCTTTCACTTATGTTTCTCCATTATATTGATGAGTTACATATTGTATACTCCCATATAGTAGTCTCTCAATCTCCTCTAGCCAATATTTGGAGTAGCTCGCTGAACTCAGTATCATCCTCATTCTTATACACTCAATTAAGAGTCATCCCTAACTTTATGCATGAGAAAGTTGGACAACCATCTCCTCTAACCTCTCCCTTCACCAAGTCTTGGTGGTGTCCGGGACGCTCACATCTCGTATAACAAACATTCCTTCCTATTTATAACCCCATAATATTCTTAATCTTACTAGACATAGAAAATTTTACAACGTGACACACAAAAATTTAAACCTCCAAGTAAAAGTCGATCTCTTTAAATAATATATGCTTACCAATGCTACCTAATAGTTATGGCAAAATTTTCAACAATCTCCTTTTCACACAAAGTTGTTCTTTTTACCGTATGATAATATAAATCTTAATATGTCAACGAACCTCGAACCATTGTGAATTGAGTAATGCAATGCAACCCACACACAAACCTCTTTGGCCTATCTTGAGGTTCAATCATTGTAGTCTTCTTGTGTGTCTGAAACACTTTTTAACTGCTTCGTTTGCCTGTTTGTGAGTCACTCTTGCAAAATATAACCTTGTCATGCACTTCAGATCATCACACTTCTCCTTCAGCAAATACTTCATTTACACACCACCACTTACTAGACCTGACAAAACATATTCACATCCAACTAAACCACTATCTTGAGCCCCTTAACTCCTTCTTTTACGGAACACTGTTAACCAATTCTCATGAATTGCCAAGTCTAATTCTTATAATAGACTGCACATAAGCTCATAAAACTTCCCTTTTACAATCGTTTTCCACCCACTTTTCTTTTCCTTGTGTAACTCTCAAAATCAACACCAAAGTTGGCCCCTCCTTAACGACAGTCCATTCATCTTGCACCACATTGTCTCCCAACATGACTTGTCACCTGAAAACCACACTTTCATAAGGTATTTCGATGCAAGACACCTCCAAGAATTTGGATCATTTCTCATGTCCAGGTTCAACAACCATGAATTGTAATACCATTGTTATGGATTGAACCCACACATGTGCAAGCGAAAGCAATAATAAAATACACAATGAAAAATAAAAAACACACAATATTTAACGAGGTTTAGCTCTTGACCTACATCCTCATGACGCAGCTTGTCCATCATACCGACAAAAGATGAGTTACACATTGTACATTGCAAGATACTAGGCTCTCAATTTTCTCTAACCAATATTTGATTGTAGCTCCCCGAACTCTGTTTCGTTTCCCTTCATCTCATACGCTCAATTAAGAGTCATCCTTAACTTTATGCATAGAAAAGTTGAAAACTATCTCCTCTAATATTTTTCCTCACCAAGAGAAATCAATAAAACCCTATCGTCCAAAAAACAACAAGCTTTTTACAAAAAGAGAAAAGAATTAAGCTCTCACACTCCCCCTTCTTTATCTCCCCTTCATGTCTCACTCCCACTTTCTTTTTGTCAATTATTTAAACTTTATACACTTGGCATATCATTAGTTGCTTGACACATGAATGATGTAGTGGTACAGGGCCACCAAAATGAATTTTCCTATACCAACGACATCCACATATCTTATAACAAACATGCCTCCAAATGTATAACCCCATAATAGTTCTAATTCGACTAGACTTAGAAAATATTACAATTTGGCACACAAGAAATAAATCTCCTAGTAAAAATAGGATATCTCCAAATTATATGTACTAACCAAGATACCACTTAATAATTATTTAAAAATATTTTCAAACTCAATATATAAAATTGAAAAACATGTGAAATATATTCATAAAAATTTATTGTTAAGTAATCTAACCATTACAAATTTGTGCTGTTTTTTTTCAATTCTAAATTTGAGTTTATCAGTGGTCTAAGTATGGCCTTGACATGTGTAAAAAAATCATTGTACAGATCTGATAAATATTGAGGGAGTGCATATGTAACTAATATAAAAGATTAACCAAATACGGTGTTATATTTTTATTATAAATAGGTGGTTATTACGTAAGCTCTTTATGAATTTGGTAGAAAAGAGTTCATAATGATGTGTATCATTTGTTAACTATCTTTAAAAACATGTAATATACTTTTTTTAGAATGAGGTACCATTATAAAAAATACTAGGATATACTTCTCTACAAGATTTGACATACTTCGTCAAGAGTTACAATAGAGCAGTGCTGAACTTTACTAAAATTTCAAGGGTGGCTACGTAAAGTTCAATGTGGAGAATACTATCTATTACAAAAAGAATACTGAATAGGAAAAATGTTAGTACTAATAATGCAAAGATTTCTAGCTATGCGATGGTTGCACCAAATGTTTTAGAGAGATACATGTGCATAAAACATAAAAGATACACTATTTAAATAAAAACCTTAGTCCTATAATTAACTTAAAAAGCACACAATTAATTTATCTTATTTTTATTTTATTTTCATAATGAATTTCAGTGTTGTGAAATGTCATCCACCTTTGCTACAAAAGATACATTATAATATCTTATGCATTACTAACAATATAACCTAAATAAGCTATCATTACTTTGGTTAGAGGGTACAAATATGGGCCCTAAATCAGGTCGTCTTCAAACTTGGCAACAATGATATCTTAGTAATAACTTAAGAACTAACATTAACAATCATTATAAAAGGTGATGTGGAGATTTTAATGTTTAAAGTCAAATAGACAAATAAACCTTATTATGTAGTATCCTCATATAACTTGTCTATTTAATGGGTAACAAGGCCTTGTGATAACCCTAGAAATTGTATAGTTTTTTATCTAAGTATTTTTCTCGAAAATAAAAATACAGGTTAAATAGAAAAAAGACAATCACTAGCTTCAAGGTTAGCGATCATATACATATTCCTTAGGAGAAGTCCACAAAAATCATCATCCCTTCTATAGTAAGGCTGATTTATTGTCATCATCATATGAAATACTTATATATCTTCAGTTTGATTAGTAAATAAACTAAAATAATAAAAGCACCCAATGTACACGAAAGACAATTGAAGATCATAATAAGGGGTCACATGCATGCCGCTTTTTGAGTGATACTTGAGTTCATCTCCACTTTTCTTTTATACATATGTATTCTTCTCCTTTTTTTAGTAACAAATAGGAAATGTTAATGGTGGACACTTTATAGTAGTATACTGACAACAACTCTTATATACCTCTCCAGAAGAACGAGATGGTGATTCTAGTAGTCCTATCACAAGGTCCCCCTACTTTAATTTCTCACAACTAATTTCAATTGATTATTCTTCCTCAACTTCCGCTGATGTCTGAACACTTGAAAATTGAATATTGATTCTAGAATGCATGAATACATGTTTACAGTACTACTCAAAAATACAATCGTACTTGTACTATTTATATAATTTATTACTTACTTTTTAAATGACGGATTAATACTTCAATCACCAACTCTCTTAGTAATTTACACCTAGTGTCAAACGACCTTGTTCGACGTCTTTTGAATCATATTTAATACTCCTAGTAATTATACTCCGTAATAATTTACACAGGGGCGAAACTAGGATTTTTTCTTGGGGGGGAGGGACAATTAAAAAATTTCAATTTTTACGGGGACCAAGTAAAAAAAATAATTATTTTTATGTATTTTTCAAAAAAAATCCTTATAAATTTGCCAAAAAAAAAAGTTGGTGAGGACAGGGGACCCCTTGGGTTTCCCCTAGTTCCACCACTGATTTTACAATCACATAATTATGGAGCACTAATGTGATACCCCATATTTGAGATGAGAATTGATGAGTGCTTAATAGGATTGATAGTACTACACTACTACTCATACCAACAAGATGCATATTTTTTCAGGGAGCCCATTTACTTACAAACTCCACAGTTAAGCGTGCTTGGCTGGGAGTAGTACAATGATGGGTGACCTCTTGGGAAGTTTCTCAGGTGTGCACAAGTGAGGACAAAGTGCACTGAAAAGACCAGTGTTGGTACAGTGGGGTCAGTACACAACCTGGAGAGCCACATTTGATGACATTGACTAGCCCGCAGGGGTTGGGGTGTTACAAATGGTATCAGAGCAACCCTGCAACCGTGTGCTGAGCTGTGGTGGCAAAGGGCAGCTCAGTCACCTAGCGGGGGCTGCATCTTGGGATTGTTTGTGAGTGACTCACATGTGCAATGAGGACATTGCAGTTCTTTAGTGGGAGTGATTGTGATACCCCATATTTGAGATGAGAATTGATGAGTGTTTAATAAGATCGATAGTACTCCTCATACCAACAAGATGCATCTTTTTTTCAAGGAGCCCATTTAATTAAAAACTCCACAGTTAAGCGTGCTTGACTGGGAGTAGTACATTTATGGGTGACCTAATGGAAAGTTTCACAGGTGTGCACAAGTGAGGACAAAGTGCACTGAAAAGACCAGTATTGATACAGTGGGGTCAATATACAGCCTTGAGAGCCACATTTGATGACATTGACCAGTCCGCAAGAGTTGAGGTGTTACAACTAATTTACTTTATTTGCCATTGTGGTACGTTTTATGTATTGCTAAATCAAACTGAATGATACTAACTTGGGGGAAGTCAATTGAAAATAGTGGACTTTGACAAACTTATCATAGTTATCCAAATTCATGTGTGGGTTCTATTCTATCGAAAAGTTATAAACTTGACTTATTTTTAAACTAATTTACGAAAGCATGTTTAAGCTTGACTTCCTTCTCCTATTTTTCCACGCGTACATAATGGGCTAAAAAACTCCTATGTTATTTTTATCATTTATTAATTATGTTATTTACATGTAAATTTGGATGGATTGTCATTAATTAAGGAAATATCATTTGGTGGATAAAAGTCTAAAAATTTGATATTATCTTCGTTCAAGTAACTAGAAAAGATAAAAAAATTATTGAACTATTGAAATTTTTGGTGCAAATAACTATTTAATGATTGACATAAAATAGAGGGAAATTTATATGAGAATAATCTTTACTTTAAGTACGTTTTACTATTTTATTAATTCGTACATGGATTCTTTTTATATAATCCATATTTCACAAATGATTTTTGCTTTGGTGGAGATAGATTTTCATGTAAAACAATCATATATGGCATCAATTATTAAACTTATTGCCCTCAACTTATTACATATATCCCCTCCTACAATTTCTTCCTCTTTACAAACATTCCACGAAACACCATTAAAGAGTTGGCTTGGCTTCTCTCTCATTTCCCTCCCATATCAAAATACCCCATACCATCCCCACTCTAATTCTTGGATTCCTTTTATTTCTCTTTTCTCTCCCATTTTCCTGTACATCCTACTCTCGATTCTACATAGCCCCAACCAACATGATGAAAGTTTCTTGTTTTTCAAAAAAATGCCAAACTCAAGCTAAATATATATATATATATATATATTAGTAAAAAAAACTTTGTATCTTTGAAATAATATGATTTGGTTCAACCTATGGCTATACGTTTTTATTGTTGTGCTAGTTGACCAATAAGTGAAGCAAATTAAACCGGTTTATTTGATTTATTTCGTAGTGTTAAAAATAGTTTTTGATTGAATAATTTTATGCTTCTTGGTTGACTAGGATGTAATGTATATGTTTATGGATTAGAAGGAGAGATGATGATGAAGACAAAATTGGTAGAAATTGAAGACAATATAGGAGATAATACGTTGAAGATTTTATGAAGTGGATAGAGCGACAATGCATTCTAGATGATTGATGTGTCGAAATATGCAAAAGGAGAAAAATGATATGATGCCACCTCCATAAAGGATTATTATTCCCGGAAAAACATTATATGCAAAGAAGGAGCACTTATTGAATAATGAAATATAATAGGGATAGTTCTGATATAACGTATTATAGGTATTATAAGAGAAGAAATATAAAATCTCTGTAAGGGTATTATTATTCTCTGTAAGGGTACCATTGGGTCTGTTAATGATGTGGCAAATTGCTTGGAAAAGTTTGCTCACTTATCTTATTTACATGTTAATTCATAGAAGACTTCAATATATTTGAAGGGGAATTTTGTAGAAACCAAGCAACCTATCTTGCCTCAGACAGGGTACGCTGAAGGATCTTTTCCCTTTAGGCACCTTGTTCTTTCACTCGACTCAAAAAAACTTATAATTGAGATGTATACAGCTCTGCTCCAGAAAAAAGGTATCTCACTAAACATCAAAGACATTATCATATGCTGGTAAAGCTCAGTTCATCAATTCAGTTATCTTTGGGCTTGAAAATATTATAGTATGGTGGATTATTACTTCCAGTAGGGGTGGTGAAGAAGATTCACAAGCTTTGTAGACAATTTTTCTGAGGGATAGCAGACAATGGCAGGAAAATCCGTGTTGCTAAATGGAACTCCTTATATGCACCCAATAATGAAGGGGAATTAGGCATTAAGGAAGTTCTCAGATGGAACAAGTTCATGCTACTTGTGTTTGATCTAAATAATCTGTGGTGTAGATGGATCAAAAGGTATTTTATGAAAGAGGGTTGTGTCTGGCAAGTTACAATTCCATATGACAGTTAAACTGCAACTAAGAGTATTTTATCAGTTTGGGATGAGTTCATTAATAACTGCACAGGGATAAGGCAAGCTCGATCAACAGATTCTGAATTCTTGGACACATTCAAATAAGCTCAGCATCTCTAAAGTGTACGATTCTTTCAAAACCAAGTATAGAGTCCTTCCAGAGCTAAAGAATTTCATTAACCAAGTTGTGCTTCCAAGGTATGGGTTGATAGCATCCTTTTCTATTAGTGATATTCTTCTTATAGATGTTAACCTTTGGAGATGCAGTTTCAACCTTGCAAGTAAATGCAGGTTATGTGGTGCATGTGTTGACAATCGAGATCATATCTTCTTTGCTTGTTCTTTCTAAAGTGAAGTCTGGCATAATATCATCTCTTGACATGAGTTTCAAAGACAGGTGCTATCATTTAGATGGGAAGTGCAATGGAATCGAAGAAGCATCAGAGGCAAAGTGTTGATAAAGAAGCATTACATGTGTGCATATGCCCAAATGATCTATGATCTTTAGGCAGAAAGAAATTTGAGAACATTAACTTATCAGTCTAGGATTGTTAGACAAATCTCTGAAAGTATTATGAATTTTGTTATTATAAGGTGTGTAACTAGAAAGTGCTTGGTAACTGGTTGTTGCTAGACTTGATATCGCTTAGTGGTTCTCCATGTTTGGAGTAGCTTTGTGTAGACACCACGATCTGTCACACAGTCTGGTCCAATGATAATACCTAAACTAGGTAGTGTTGTCACGACAAGCCGCACTTCGAAAATATGACGATCAAACGAGGCTCTAATTTGTTCACGTTATTTCCATACTATTAACCTATTAATTTAAAAAAATGTCAAAAAAATATAACAGAAAAAATGTGAAACAAATATAACCTATAAATATAAAAAAATGCTCACTAAAAAATAATCATAAAAGTACCCCGTGAATTTCACGAGGCCAAAAACTAGTTGATGTTCAAAATGCCCATCATCCTTGCGCCTTTCCTCTACTTTCCATCTCTAAACTACTTCATTTTCCTGCACCCTACTCTCGAGTTCCCACTTCCCATTTTTCCATCACACAACTCATCTTCTCCCATGAACAACCCAACAATCCTTCATCCCCATCCGGCCGTTCATGTCTCTCTTGTTTTCTCTCTTTTCCTTATCCACTCATTTTTATTTTCCGACTTTAAAACTTTATGTATGGAGAAACAAACAACATTACACATATAAAAAAAAAATTCCAAAGTAATTTTGACAAACTCAAATGATACAGGTATATGTTCATATGCTCAATTATTACGTAAAAATTTTAATATTTGTCGTGACAACATCTAACGCTCATGGCTATGTTAAAATAAGCCATTCGAATGTACCAATCATATGCATATAATTATAAACTCTAAAATCAAATAATAGTGGCCGGGCCAAAAATTTAGTATCTATTAAAAAGAGTTCTTCACAGAGGAGGTTGCCACGTAGGACAATGACATGGAAAACACGGAAACCTATCTATGGATTCATTTTTAATGATTGCGACTAAAATAATGGAATAAGACTATATCTATTATCCTCTAGATAAAAATATAACATAATAGAATGTGAAACAAATATAACCTATTAATATCAAAAAAATATTCGCTAAAAAAAATTATTATAAAAAAACCATGTGAATTCCATGAGGCCAAAAAACTACTTGAAGTTCAAAATGTCCATCATCCTTGCGCCTTTCCTCTGCTTTCCAGCTCTAAACTACTTCATTTTCCTGCACCCCCCCTCGAGCTGCCACTTCCCACCTTTCCATCACACAACTCATTTCCTCCCATAAACAACCCAACAATCCTTACTCCTCATCCGACCATTCATGTCTCTCTTCTTTTCTCTCTTTTCCCTATTCAGTTATTTTATGTTCTGACTTCAAAACTTTTGCATGGGGAATTAAACAACATTACACATATAAAAACATTTTTCCAAATTAATTTTGACAAACTCAAATGATATAGACATATATAAATATGCTCTATTATTACTTTAAAATAAAAAAATTGTCGTGACAACATTTAAAGCACCTGGCTATGTTAAAATAAGCAATTCGAATGTACCAATTATATGCATATAATTATAAACTCTACCGTCAAATAATATAAAAAAAACGATTTTTGGGCAACGTTGGGGAGTTCTTCGCACATGAGTTTGCCATGTAAGACAATGACATTGAAGCTATAGACCCACCACGTAAGACAATGACGGTGAAATTATGGAAACCAATTAATTGATTCGCCTTTAATGATAGCGACTAAAACAATGAAATAAGACTATTTATATTCTCCTCTAGATAAAATATAAAAGAAACAAAGTGAAACAAATATAACTTATTAATATCAAAAAAATGTTCAATAAAAAAATTATCAGAAAAAAATCATGAATTTCACGAGGCCAAAAACTAGTTGAAGTTCAAAATGCCTATCATCATTGCGCCTTTCTTATGCTTTTCAGCTCTAAACTACTTCATTTTCGCTCACACCACCCTCGAGTTGCCATTTCCCACCTTTCCATCACATAGCTCATCTCCTCCCATGAACAACCCAACAATCCTTCCTCCCCATCCGACCATTCATGTCTTTCTTATTTTCTCTCTTTTTCATGTGTCCACTCATTTTCTGTCTCCTCTTCCCAACATCATTCCCATCAAACATCCCCTTATTTGCTAGATTTCGCTATCCTCTTCTATGCACTCACTCAAATTACCTAAGGTGAATATAAGGGGGTAGATTGTCGGAAATTGGTATATTTTTGGTGGAAAGGAGGGTTGAAGTGGAGTTTGTATTAAAGTGGGTTTAGATCCTTCGTGTTTGGTATAATGTTGTACTCCCTATGTTCCACTATGTTATTTCCATTTGACTTTTCACGGTCCTTAAGGCATTACTTTGACTATTAATTTAATATCATTTAATACTAATATATGTTATAAAAAGAAATGTATTGTGAAAGTATACTTCAATATGAATTATATGATACTACTTTTATATATTAATTCTATGTAGAATTTTTTAAATTAATAGTCAAAGTTTTAAAATTTTGACTATGAAAAGTCAAATGGGAATAACATAGTGGAACAGAGGGAGTAGTAGATATGAGTTGTGTCAACATAGGAGGTATGTTGTGGGTGAGGATTCTGAACTTCTGGTGGTTAGTAGAGCAATGATATGAGAGGGGTCGGGGTTTAGGATTGTTTGGAAGTTGATATGGGCTCTGGCTCTGGGTTGGAATGGAGACTCACCTTTTTTTACAGTAGATTGTCGTGCTGTGGAAATCTGATGAAGTTTTGCTTGGGCCTTTTATTTGGGTTGGTCTTTTTTAAAATTTATAAAAAGCTAGTCTCATAAGAGTGTTACTGAAATGACTTTTAGATTAAAAACTTTTAAAGCCCGCTTTTCCCCTAAAAACGAATAAAAAACTATGTAAGAAAGAACCTTTAATCCCACTAAAACATGGAATTTTTTTTATCTACTAACACAAAAAGGCATACTTTCCAACCTTGACTCTAGGGTAAAGTAAATAATCTATATAAATTCTAAAAAGAAAAGAAAAGAAAATCAAGCTACATAAACAAGACAACTAAATAAAAAAAGGAACAAACATGTTCATGTCCAAGAGGTCAAGTAATCACAACCAAACATGTTCAGTATGAAAATTGTTAGTTTGGACACCATGTTGTATCTCAACCACATCTCCTAATATACGGACCTCAAATTTGACGTTTCAAGTGACATTGTAAAGCTTAAATCATATCTATAACCTTAACATTTATGTTTTTCCCAAATTGTGAGTGTAATTAGGACGAATTTATACCGCTAGTACAATTTACCTTATGTTCCTGCATCAATTTCCTCTGCAATTGCATTTACAACAACTAGGTCCTTTACCTGACAATTTTATCTGATTTTATTCTCTTTGTACTTAAACTCCATACTGGTAATGAAAAATAGGTCCATACAAAATTTAGCATTAGTAGTTCTACTTGGACTACTTGGTGTGGATGGTGTGGAACTATGGAACTCCTGAAGTCCTACGGAGTAACCTTCAGCAATCCCAAAAGAAAAGGGAATTATGTCGATTACTTTTTTGCACTTCTTAAGGTTCTCAGTTTCTCATTGCTGCCTGTTTTCACACAGTACATATCTTTGGTCAAAAAACCAGTTTTGACACAGTACACTTTGTCGGAGCTTAAATTATACTCACCTCACTCCCACCTCCCACTCTTTCTCATCTTATCATATGTCACTTTCTCTATTTTAACAGCCAAAATTTATTACACTGAAACATCCCAACACTCCCTAACAAAAAACACACAGAAACACATGTAAACTAAAATTCTTACTACAAGTAAGTAGTAACTGTCTCTTCAACTAGTTGAGTTGAGATGGTGTTTTGAAGAAGCTAACATTAACAAGTGAAGTACTTATAATTGTAGCAATAAAAGTTAATAAAAAAACACCACCTAGGAGAGAGGGAAAGTAGTACACTTTTTTTATGTTTTCTTCATGCTTTTGGCTTATAAAAGAAGCACAAAAATTGGGTAGTTAACAAATAATGTCACAAGATTCTAAGGAGGAGATAAAGATTGTTGAGCAGTGGAGATGGTCTGAAATGCAAGGCCTTGAGCTTGTCTCTCCTAACAACAACCCATCTGAAACAACAACATCATCATCAACAACAACAATAGGTAGAGAAATGGACAAGTTAAGTAGTGAAGAGAAGAAGAAAGTAGGAGGTTCTACAGAGAAGCCTAAAGAGGGGCCTCCAGCAGTTGGGTTCAGGGAGTTGTTCAGATTTGCAGATGGTTTAGATTATGTTTTGATGGGAATTGGGTCTGTTGGTGCTTTTGTTCATGGCTGTTCTTTGCCTCTTTTTCTTAGATTCTTTGCTGATCTTGTTAACTCTTTTGGTTCTTATGCCAACAACCCTGACAAAATGATGCAAGAAGTTTTCAAGGTACAACCTTTGATGATTAAACCATAAAGTAACCATCTTTACATTTGTATGAAATGTGGTTTGTTTTCATGGATTGAGCTTTTTTGTGAACTTTTTGTTGGGCAGTATGCAATTTACTTTTTGATTGTTGGAGCAGCAATATGGGCATCTTCATGGGCAGGTGAAAGTTTATTTCTTTTATATGTGCTTGAATGTTTTGTGAGTGTGCTGTTTTTGGAAATGTGAGGTTTATTTTGTTGAGTTAATGATGTTTGAGCAGAGATTGCTTGTTGGATGTGGACTGGAGAGAGACAGTCAACAAAGATGAGGATCAAGTACTTGGAAGCAGCATTGAATCAGGACATTCAGTACTTTGATACACAAGTTCGAACTTCTGACATTGTTTTTGCTATTAACACTGATGCTGCACTTGTCCAAGATGCCATTAGTGAGAAGGTTAACACTTTTAACACATTAAGACAATGAGATTTTATTTTCATGTGAATAAAATGATGAATTTTCATGTGATTTTGCAGTTGGGGAGCTTTATTCACTACATGGCAACATTTGTAACTGGTTTTGTGGTGGGATTCACTGCTGTGTGGCAATTATCTTTGGTCACTATTGCTGTTGTTCCTCTAATTGCTGTTATTGGAGGAATTTATGCAACTACATCGGCTAAGCTCACAAGCAAAAGCCAAGGAGCTCTTTCGGAAGCTGGGAACATCATTGAACAGGTACAAGAAAATAGTGAGTGGTGTTGATTTTATAATTCTTCCCACTTTCCTATCCTAGTAATCTCGTGCTAATTTAGACATCTGGGTGTTTTCAATTTCTTGATAATTTTGCAGACAGTACTTCAAATTCGAGTTGTTTTCGCATTTGTGGGCGAATCGAGAGCAATCGAAGGGTATTCAGCTGCATTGAAGATTGTGCAAAAGCTTGGGTACAAGAGTGGATTGTCAAAGGGTTTGGGATTAGGAGGCACATATTTCACTGTGTTTTGTAGTTATGCCCTTCTTCTTTGGTATGGTGGTTACCTTGTTAGGCATCACTACACAAATGGAGGTCTTGCAATTGCAACTATGTTTGCTGTCATGATTGGTGGCCTGTAAGTTTTCGACATTTTTTGTTTCGTGTTTCTCAATGCTCTTTATTATTGGACTAAAAAAGTGATATTTGAATAATCAGGGCTCTGGGACAATCAGCTCCCAGTATGAGTGCATTTGCCAAGGCAAAAGTTGCAGCTGCAAAGATTTTCATGGTAATTGATCACAAGCCCAGCATTGATCGGAACAACGAATCAGGCACCGAATTGGACTCCGTAACAGGCCTAATTGAGCTGAAAAGTGTCGAGTTCTCGTACCCATCCAGGCCAGATGTGAAAATTCTTAACAATTTCTCACTCACAGTACCTGCTGGCAAAACCATAGCACTAGTTGGAAGTAGTGGATCTGGCAAGAGCACTGTCGTCTCCCTCATCGAGAGATTCTACGATCCAACAGAAGGTATGACCAGTGTTGCATTACATAACAATTGAAATTGCGTTTATATTTACCGAGATTTTACATATTTCTGTGGGTTCGATAATATTTAGAAATTTTAATTCTTTGGAATTGGCATGAAAATGGTGAGCAGGACAACTTCTACTAGATGGGCATGACATAAAGACATTGAAGCTTAAATGGCTAAGGCAGCAAATAGGGTTGGTGAGCCAAGAGCCTGCTTTATTTGCCACTAGCATCAAAGAGAACATACTCCTAGGCAGGCCAGATGCTAGCATGGTTGAGGTTGAAGAGGCTGCAAGAGTTGCCAATGCTCACTCTTTTATTGTTAAGCTTCCTGACGGATATAACACTCAGGTTAGAAAACTTAAAATAATATTTTCATGTCATTAATGATAGCTTCATTAAATATACTCATCATAATTATAGATTTTCTTAAGCTTCATAAGCTATGTTTCGTAAACTACGGGTATGGATGATGGATCCAAAGGTTCGACCTTGTTTAGGCAAGTTGAGCCTATTTTGGTCTAATTTGTTGTCCCAAGCTTCATATCGTGTTTTGGTATCCAACTGTCTAAGGTGGGTAAAGTTCCCACGACCAATAAAAATGGTTCAGTAACCATGTGAATGGCACAATCTTATCATATTATTGTAGCTTAGATTTTGTTAATCCACTAGGAGAAGTATTATTTTGCTTCTTCCATTTTCACTTTATATTTTTTTCCCTGAATTCTTTTATCATCAAGTGTGCCTAGATTTTTAGAGTAGTAGTACAATACTACAATCTAGGGACTAGGGTGAGTTTTCTCTTTGACAAAATGGACTTTGATAAGATCATACGGTCAACAAATAGACCCCAAACCTCACACTTTCTTACAGAAAGTCAATGCAAATGAAGGCTTTCGGTCATGCTTTAAGTAACATGGTTACAGTCAACAATGCATGTGGAGTTATTAATAGCATGCTCCTTTTCTTCCTCAAAAACAAGGACCATCTTGACTAGAGCATTTGTCACTTCTTATTTTTCATCTTGCTTTATATATTTTATATCAACTTGATTTGTATTTTAGTTATTCCCTTTTAATGTTCTTTTTTGGCCGGGTGTTGGCGATGCATAAGCAACTAGGGGGGAGTAAATACAGTATAAAATGAATTTCAAGTGTTCCCACTACAAGTATCTGAAATTTATGGGTCTTCTATAACATTGTTCAGCTCCCAAATGCTTCTTTTCTTTTTTTTTTTTTGTTTAAGAAGTATTAGATACTAAGTATAAGACATAGGGAATCAGACAAGAATCTTTGCTATTTATTCTTTTTTAAGATATTGAGTAAAAACATATTCCTAGAAAAATGTCAGCAGATATGGTTGACCAAGAGTTACTCCTTTGCAAAGCTCTGATCAGATGCTCGAGGATCCATCAACTTTGTATATACAAATATGAAGCAACCTAGAAATCTAGTACTCAGTAACTTACAGTTAAGAGAAAGCCATGTGGACAATTTAATATCTTGATTTATCAGTCCATGTTCTTTCCTGACATCTATGCAGAAATAGCAAGGTGTTATTTATTCAAGGTAAATGACAGTTCTGAAAATAACAGGTAGGGGAAAGAGGCTTGCAACTCTCTGGAGGACAAAAACAGAGGATCGCCATTGGCAGGGCGATGCTTAAGAACCCCGCAATATTGCTCTTAGACGAAGCTACCAGTGCATTAGACTCTGAATCGGAGAAGCTTGTTCAAGAGGCCCTTGACCGGTTTATGATTGGCAGAACCACACTTGTTATTGCCCACCGTCTCTCCACCATTCGCAAGGCTGATCTTGTGGCTGTACTCCAACAGGGAAGTGTATCGGAGATTGGAACCCATGATGACCTTATGGCCAAAGGGGAGAATAGTGTATATGGCAAGCTCATCCGCATGCAAGAAGCTGCACATGAAACAGCAATTAACAATGCAAGAAAGAGCAGCGCAAGGTATTATCCATGAACAATTACTGAAATAGTTCTACTTTTTTGGTTTTATGGAAAACTAGCAAGTATTGTCATCCTGTAGGGATTTGTAGTGTTGATTGATTGGTTCTAACACATACTGCATCTTAATTGGCTTTTAGTTAGTGTTGGTTCAAAAAACAAAAAAAATTTGTACTTGGAAAGAAAAAAAAATTACCTGTAATTTTCAGCGCGGATACTTCCTTCACCTGAAAAGTTACAAATGCAAAAATCCGATGGATTTGTAACCATTTCGACATTATTTTGTAGGCCTTCCAGTGCAAGAAACTCTGTTAGCTCGCCAATTATTGCACGGAACTCTTCTTACGGGCGCTCACCTTACTCACGTCGACTCTCTGACTTTTCGACTTCAGATTTTAGTCTCTCCCTTGATGCTACACATGCAAATTACAGGCTTGAGAAGCTGGCATTTAAGGAGCAAGCCAGTTCCTTCTGCCGGCTTGCTAAAATGAATGCTCCTGAATGGCCCTATGCGTTGGTTGGTTCTGTAGGCTCCGTCATCTGTGGTTCACTCAGTGCCTTCTTCGCATATGTTCTCAGTGCTGTCCTTAGTGTCTACTATAACCCAGACCATGCTTATATGATCAGAGAAATCGCGAAGTACTGCTATCTACTAATCGGACTTTCATCAGCTGCTCTTATCTTCAACACGCTACAGCATTTCTTTTGGGATGTTGTAGGTGAAAATCTGACAAAAAGGGTGAGGGAAAAAATGCTGGCAGCTGTGATGAAGAATGAGATGGCATGGTTTGACCAGGAAGAAAATGAGAGTGCAAGAGTTGCAGCTAGGCTTGCTCTTGATGCCAATAATGTTAGATCTGCTATTGGAGATAGGATATCTGTAATAATGCAGAATTCAGCCCTCATGCTCGTTGCCTGTACAGCTGGGTTTGTTTTGCAGTGGCGCCTTGCCCTTGTACTTGTAGCAGTCTTCCCTGTCGTAGTTGCTGCTACTGTTCTGCAGGTTTGTCATACCAATCTGATTCCTTTTCAACTTGCTATCACCTTTGCCCTTCCCCATAACACACCATCTTATAGTGATAAAGGATGACTGAAACTATATCCCCATTTGTAATCTGCTGCTAAAAAGACAGAATCTATATCTGCTCGTTCTTTTTTAGTGAATGCATTGTCATTAATTCATGTGTTGATTTGTTGACAGAAAATGTTTCTGAAAGGTTTCTCTGGAGATCTGGAGGCTGCCCATGCCAAGGCCACACAATTGGCAGGAGAGGCTGTGTCAAATGTAAGAACAGTAGCTGCTTTCAATTCTGAAATGAAGATTGTGGGTCTTTTCACCACCAACCTTCAAATTCCTCTACGGCGTTGCTTCTGGAAAGGACAAATTGCTGGAAGTGGCTACGGTATAGCTCAATTTGCCCTCTATGCTTCCTATGCACTTGGCCTTTGGTATGCTTCTTGGCTTGTTAAGCATGGAATCTCTGATTTCTCAAAGACAATTAGAGTTTTCATGGTCCTTATGGTGTCCGCCAATGGTGCTGCTGAAACCTTGACCTTGGCACCGGACTTTATAAAGGGAGGTCGTGCAATGAAGTCAGTCTTTGAGCTTCTAGACCGGAAAACTGAGATTGAACCAGATGACTCTGAAGCTACACCGGTTCCCGAACGTCTGCGTGGGGAAGTGGAACTCAAGCATGTTGATTTCACTTATCCTACCCGTCCAGATATATCCATCTTCCGCGACCTCAGCTTGCGGGCTCGAGCAGGCAAGACCCTTGCCCTGGTGGGCCCAAGTGGATGTGGTAAGAGTTCTGTCATTTCCCTTGTGCTTAGATTCTATGATCCATTATCTGGGAGAGTTATGATCGATGGCAAGGACATACGGAAGTACAACCTCAAGTCTCTGAGGCAGCACATGGCCTATGTTCCTCAAGAGCCATGCCTCTTTGCCACAACTATTTATGATAACATTAAGTATGGCAACGAGAATGCAACAGAAGCAGAGATCATCGAAGCAGCTACCCTAGCAAATGCACACAAGTTCATATCTGGTATGCCTGATGGCTACAACACACAAGTAGGAGAGAGAGGTGTTCAGTTGTCTGGTGGACAAAAGCAAAGGATTGCACTTGCTAGGGCTTTCGTGAAGAAAGCAGAGATAATGCTACTTGATGAAGCAACCAGTGCCCTTGATGCAGAGTCTGAGAGGTCTGTCCAAGACGCCCTGGACCGTGCTTGCTCTGGGAAGACCACCATCGTAGTCGCGCATAGATTATCGACCATTAGAAATGCCCATGTTATCGCAGTTATAGACGACGGGAAAGTAGCGGAGCAAGGATCTCATTCGCATCTATTGAAGAACTACCCTGATGGGTGTTATGCTCGAATGATACAGTTACAAAGGTTCTCACATGGGCAGGCTGTAGGGATGACACCAGGATCAACCTCTTCCTCTCGTCCCAGAGAAGACGAGGGAAAAGAAAATTGAAGACACGGAGGGTGAAATATTGCAAAATTTAGTACAAATTGACAGAAGAAAAGAAAAGGAAGAAAATAGTATAGCCAGATATCCCTTCTCATCATTTTGGAATTCTTGATTTTTCATATATAGCATCTCTGTGTATGTGTTATCTAATTTAGCTTATGAAAATATAGTTCTTATTCCAGATATTGTCTCTATCCAATGTCCTACGGCACTAGCAGACCACAACAACATATATAGCTCAGTACTAATGTTATTTATACCTAAGATTACAAGTAACATCAGTAAATGCATGGAACTGACATCACACAGTTACTTGTTACTTCCATAGTTCCATGTAACGTAGTGCGTGCAGATTGAGCTTGTGTGTCGTAGCTATCCATACTTCCATAGTACATAACGTACTAGGGGAGACTTATGTACAGGGTGCATACTACATAAAGTACTAGGACCTTGTGTGCTGGATGCATAGCATCGAATGTGCATATTGCAATGCACAATGTACATAAATGCTTCATTTTCATGAGGAGTTTGCATAAATGCAACTTGGCCCCCCGTCTTTTCCTTGAATAGCAAGTCCCCTTCTGAAGATTATTAGAGGACTTTTGTTCCTGACCCAGGGCTAGGGGCACGAAAAAATTAATGTGACAGAGCATGCGGGTTTAGAGATTATAAGGGGGAGCAAAATTATTGAGTTTTGGTTCATTGTGGTGGTTGCACGTTCATAAATTACGACACATGAAAGTGGTCTTAGAAATGACACATTGCAAACTGGAAAGATGTTTTTAGGCGAAAAAAAGGACAGAGAAAGTGGGCTCGTGATGGTAAAATGTGCATGAGGAGTAGAAAAGAAAGAAAGAAACAAGGATATGGATGGAGAAAATGACAGTCAAATTATTCTGTTCTAAAGTATGCATATGTTAATGGTTAAGAGTGGTCCCCCTCTTATGACCTTATATGTTTGCATTATGAGGAGTGTAGAGAACCGCAAATAAAATGGCCACTGTGTTAACCCACTTTTCACTACCTCTTCCTAGATTAGGGTTGGCGAGTGGATGATCTCATTGGCTGTCCCTATGATAAACTGTAATAGCAGTATACCTGGGAAGTCTACTTAATTGTCTGTTTGTACTTTCTCTTTTTTTTCTTAATACTTTCTGTTTTTATTTAGGTGTATAACATTTTTGGGGGAAACAAAACAATCACTCTGACACTCTGCATAGTTAGTCACTAATCATAATCAAGGGCTGAATTCCGCTTGTATAAGAAGAGTAAAATGAGAGAAGTTTGTTGAAACTAGAAAGGGAAATTCATAGAAGCCACTGAAAAAATTATTTGTCTTATCTATGTGTATATTACAGTTTTTTCATCCTTAACAAAGGGGAACCTCAAAATTAGGTAGGTATTAATAAGTCGTAGAATGTGTGGCATGGTTACTCCTAGGATATCTTCTCTAAGTATAGAGTGTAACTCTTGATTTGGGGCATGAAAGATCACCATCACTGTTTCTATACATATAACACTGATTGCTTACACCTTCTATGTTCTCTAATATTCATTCCAATGCTAAGATACATACAAATAAAGACATTACATAAATTTTGAAAATACTTGATATGATGCATGGATATACCTACTCCTAGCTGTGTGGTATATATCATGCTAACCTAAGCCTACATATAAAAAAAATTATGCTTGAAAATGATATGAGTTGTTTCATCTTCAGTAGTATGTTTTTCCCCTCTTTGGCTATAGCATTTTAAGTTTGTAACACTAGGAGATGAGTGAACTCCATGACCAATATTAATTGCTCGGGCCTCAATTATAGACATACATACCCATACCCGATCTTGAGGCTAAAGGTTTAAACTCCCATCCATCTTCCTTAAGCGGCTTCCCTTTCCTTTTCTTCCCCTTTCCCAAGTGAGTGATATTTTTAGCTTGTCAATGCCAAGACCTGTCGAAACACGACATCCTCAAAAATGAAATATTTCAATCACATAAAGGCTCTAAATTCAAATAAATTTATTTTACGTACAAGTCACATTCACGTACACTTTGGACAATGACCTATTTGTCATAGAGAGGTAACGTAACTGTGCAGCCTTCATTTAAGTTTATAATAATTGTGGAACAAGCCAACAACTAACACTCTCGAGTAGATAGCTTTGTAAAGGACAAATACTCGCATATAAACCAGTTTTATGCTCCAACACAACGTAATGAACTTAAACTAGTGAGCATCGTATAGGTTTAGCGAAGAAATTGTCAATGATTATGAACCTACACAGCTTTTAAGTTTGAATAGTGAAAAGATTCTCTTGGTTTCATCGATATTTGACTGAAGATTATACAGACTCGGAGTCATTAACAAATAGAAAATGGACCTGCAGATTTGGCAATCAAGGCGTGATTCAGGGTGAATGTATGATAAAATATATATATTTGGCGCCTAAGCAATTGATGTCGCTTGATATCTCCATTTGTTCACAACCACTTTTGTAGTAGACAATATCATTAGCCAAGAACATAAGGTCCCGGTAACATATTTTACGCGGTCGGATTCATACGCTACTACCGCATAGCACTAGTTGACCTACTACATATGAATAAGGACATTAAACTACTAAATAGACATATCCACAAAGGATAGGTCCTGAGTCGGAATCTAAAAGACATAGATTCCATGTAATTAGTGTTGGGCACCTAAGCTAGTTTAAGTTATAGCTTTTCCAAGGTATTCAGCAAATATGTCGCCTATGCAACAAAAAAGTTCGAAGGGAACATGAAATGGAGAAAATGCATATAAAGTATAGGACCATTGAGGTCTACAATAAAGACTCCATGAACATTGAACACTATACAAAAACTAAAACAAGGGCCAAAGATTAAATAATTTTTTTCCCAACCATTCTCTTAAGTTTGAAACACATTCTATAAAAGAAGTAGACTAAAAGAAAACAAGAGGATCTCACGTAGACATCAACTTTGGACCATTATCTGGCATGCCCATGCCGCCTGCTAAATCAGCATCAAGTTGAGTGTGGGGTGGTATCGCATTAGGTCCTGATATGAGCTTCAAACTGCATGTAAATAATAACACCATATGAATAGCCTTCTCAAAAAAAATTCAGACCAAAGTAGCAAAGAAATAACACCAGAAAAATCCTACAAAAAACAGAGAAAACCAAATAACCATATAATAAACATGTCGAAAAGCATGTTACAGTACGAAACATAAGCTACTTTCTTCACATTCAGATCCCCGGTAGTATATTTATTATCTTATTCTGTGCCTGCTTATTATATTAAAAAAAGGTCTTTGCAAAAAAAAATCATGGTTATTTGATCAGAGCAGAAACAATCATGAGCCACTACAAAAATATAGGTTACCATATGTCATTAGTGAGTTAATTACCAGCTCCGACAACAGCAAAAACATAGAAATTGACAACACACCAGAAAAAAGGACAGAAGCAACAACAAACCACAGAAGATCCCCGTTAACGCAGGGTCTGGGGAGAATTTCCCAATAATGTAAAAACTTATTTTGAGTTCGAAAGTGATCACAGTGCGCAGGACATATTGACAGAGGAAAACAGGAACAGTAAAAGAGGAATAGAGAAGCAATCAAGCCACAAAACCAGAAATATCAAAACTAATTATTTTGCTTCTCTTTGTTCAAAAACAAAAAAGGAATCAGTGGCAGCTATGGCAACACATAAACATTTGATGCTCGACTGCAATTGTGTTTTCAAACTACAATTAATATCATCTTAAGACACGAGTTCTTTAGTAGATACTACTTCTCATCACATCAATTATCATTTTGCATAAATGTAAGGAAAAATGGAAAATAGCTACCTTTTATGTACACTTTTTTTCAAAAATACTACCTTATATGTCAAATTTTCAAAACTACTACCTTTTATAACATTTTAATTCAAAAAGCACAACCTTAACCAATCTCATGCCCACTTAATGTGGAAAATTTTAGTGCAAAAGAACATATTTCCTCAAAAATTCCTTAACCAACTTTGTTTGGGGTTAGGTTGGACATGTTTATGATCCAACTATTCAAGCTACTCGAGCTCGCCAATCTCTCCTTTTTTGTGTGAATCATGTAGGAAAAGGTACCCAAATTTGAAAATAATTAAAGACGGGGGAAATACAAATAAAATAAACACAACAAGACTAGAAAACAAATCACAAAAATGGCATACACACCATACCAACCAGTGAAAGCACAAGGTCCCTTCTCTTACAAAGACAGGGCTTCCTCTTTCTCCGCATACTCAACAACAATGTACAAGATAAACTAGCATAAAAAGACTAACAAATACACCCTCTGCTTCACGATTTGAGTCGCATAGATTAAGGAATACTTTATCCAGGAAAAATCAAAGTCATTTGACAGAAGTACGAAAAATAAATACTTCACTTTCTCTAGGAAGTTAGTGATGGCAGGAAAAGGAAGAGTAAAAAGGAAATACAGTTTTTAAATAGACGATTGTTTTCCTAAAACAAGTGATATTGTGAAGCAAAAAAAGAGTCCCTTGTATATCAGAATTTTAAGGGAGAGAGTAGTAGTGTAGTACCCCAAAAGTAGGTAAGAGATACAACAAGAAAGGTTTTTGACACAACTCTTCTCAAATGCTATACTAAGAACCTCCTAAACAAAGAATCAAGGAGATCGATGAAAGGAAGGCATTGTCCTCTAGATGTTTGCCAGCCTACTGACTTGTATTGCTAACTACCATGTATTAGCATCCAAATTCCTAGTCCTATAATCCTATAAATCCCTAACTAACCCAAGGGTCTAGTTAAAATGGAAATCGGAAAATATAATATCGAGTTCAAAATTGTTACGAAACAACTCAGGCTCCAGAGTCCAGACATTGATATATTACAACATATAATGAAAAATTTAAACCTCCGGCTTTACCAATGCGGCAATGCCTAAACAAAATTCAAAGCAAGCATCTTCAAACTACAAAGCATGAAGTGCCTTCATATGAAGACTACGAAGCAGTACTCCGTGATGCTCAAAAAGAAAGTACTAGCAGCATGGAGACTCAACACTAATATTTTGAAGGTTGTGAAGATCCGTAAGAACAACACTAATCAATTGGACCTTAACGCCTCATGCAATATATAGTCGATAAAAGCAGATAAATCTGTAAAACCACCCAGATCACTTTACAGAGAAAACTGACACCAGGGCCCGATCCAGCAAAGCTTCACTCAAGTTCTATAAACACAAATGCGTGATCAAAATGCCTTATACATACCAGCTAACATTCGCCTATTCAAAGGACTGCAATGGCAGTTCTACCTTAAGTAACATTTGAACCTAGAACATCCTCCTTTCACTACACTGCCTTGGAAAGGAAAAACAATAACGCACACCTACAAGTGGAAAAGCAAAGCCATTGTTCGCAACAATCAACTCCAAACCCTTAAATGCCATGTGTTTACATACGTGAACAAAATCAAAAGTGGAAAAGGGAGTATGTGGTATCCCTGCATGGAAATAATTTCAGAAAGCAGAAGCAACTTTCAAAAATTCAAAATCAGAGTTAAAAATTCCGATAGCTCTGACAATGGGTAACAACTAACAAGTAAAACTGAGCTGAAACCAGCAACAGGTTCCACTTAAAAGGGAGAGGTTCCCAATGAATTGGAACCTATTCTGATCGTATGAAATTCATGAACTGCAGATGGGAAGATTGACACAAGGAACGAGGAAAAGAAGAAATATTCAACTCAAAAATCAGTAAAAGTAAAACACAATTTAATAGGGAATCAAAGGTTCAGGGTAAAAAAATGACTTGAAGAGAGAACGAAACTACTGCCCAGCAAACGAGCGGCTCATTTTTCAGCTAATCAATAAAGAAAAAATCATATAACAGTATATATCATCTGAAGACACCAGTTGGTTATGGGCTCCTACCTACACCACTGAATCTATAAAATTCAGTCAGCGTATGATCAAAAGCACAGTTGTCCAGAAATTGGTTTTTTTTTTTTATGTTCATTGGTCTGAAAAAAAGGAAAAAAAGCGTTTGACGAAATGAAAAGACTATTGTATTCAAGGAAAATCAACCAAATACAAGCGCAGAGAACTATGAATCAAGCACCAACTTCAAACAATGTCATGCAAATGAACCACCAACCAGACAACCAGTAAGGACACAAGGTGGCATTTCTCACAAGAGTGAGGGTTGACAATTTCAGTGACTATTCAAAAAGTTACTACTGAACAATCTATGAATGACGAGTATGCAAAGATTAACTAGTAGTACCCAAAGTAAACTAATCAAGAAAAACTAGGAAAGAGAAACCAGAAACAAAGTTTAGTTTTCCTTAAGAAATTTAAAAATAAATATTATTAAGAGAAAAATTTGTGTTGAGGACAACAAATCCTCCTAAGAGAGGTTATTGCAAAAGGGCCGGTGGGTGTGGCAAATCGAATGGACAAGATCTTGAGAGATTCTTTATGATTACCGGAGACAACAAGAAAGATCACCATGTTAGCTTGGATGTGGTTTGTAGGACGAAGTCTAAAGGAGGATTGGGCATTCTCCAAAACATCAACTAAAGGAGTAACCTCATCCATTGACCTATGGGGCCTCCTCAGTGAAGATCCCTAGAGTTTTGCATGTTAAAAGCCAATAATGTTGCATTTTGGAGGGTAGAAAGCCCATAGATATGCAGAAAAAATACCTCAAATAAATCATTAGTTCTCCACGTGTCTTCCCAAACTTTGACTCTTTACACATTTCCAACCTTGTATGAAGTCAAGAAAGCATCCGAATCTAAATAGGCTTACAAAAAAGCACACGCTCCCTAGCCAACAAGAAATGAGAAACATGGGGTCTTCCTTATGTCCATATGTTAGCAAGCCCTAGGACTTGGTAGCTATAAAACTTCAAGCTCTTCCAAAACTTTTCCGCATTACAAAACGCCCTAGCTTGACTAGGACAAGCAAGTAAAGATAAGCCTAAAAGCACATAAATTTGTTGTACAAGTCTATTTTGCCTTTTATTATTCGGGAATGGTTTCTAATTTATTGCTAGGCTTATGATGAGTTTTGACACGTCAACGGTTTAGATTAAGCAAACATTGTAGACTCGTCTTTTATTCTGCTCATTTTTTTTATATATAATTCCATTTTCAACTGACACAATAGTGGCTATAGTCTTTAATACCTTGTCAAGATGAATGGATGAATTTGAGAAAGGGAGAACTTTTAAATCCTCGTAAAATTGAAGAAATTTTAAAAAAATATGTCCTTAAGGAAAAAGGCATTGTCCTTCGACCTTCCCTTCCCTTTACCGCACAATTGCCAATAAGACAGTTTAAGAGGAATGGACACAACCCTTTTTTTTTGAGAGATTTTGGTGATTCGGAAGGGAATATGGTGCTATTCTTTCTCCTTTGTTTATCCTGATGAAATCTTCAAAAGGAAAGGCAAAAACCAAAACCACTCGGAGCTTTATAGCCATGAAATTTCCAGGTAATCGAGTTCTTAGTATGTGAGGCCACAAACTTGATGTTGTGTGGTTCAATTATGCAGGATAATATCTAAGCATCATGACACCACTACTTATACCTACCTGCCTTAATTTCACCAAATTTACATAAACTGCAATATTGACTGCTAAAACCACGCACCCACAACAGTACTTCACATTTCAACCTATTGGCACTAAACTCCTGCTAGCCTTAAATCTTCAGCTGTTTTTCTGACCTCCATCAGTAAACTTCCTTCACTGGTATATAAACAGCTAAAGCAGAAACAACCAAAAAGTCGTAGCTAAGATGAAAACTATCAAGCTAAGGAACTAGTCTCACCGTCCCCGCCAATTCTTTACATTTGTTCAAATATTCCGAAAAAATCAAACATGTAATGTAACTCAAATAAACATAAGCAACCCAATCACAAATCACTTCTTCATACCAAACTAACAAAAAACCCAACAAAAACCAACCAAAAACAAAGAAACCAACAAAACAATCATATTTAACAAACCCCCTTCCATAAAACACTATTCCAACCAATATAGAAAGTAGGCATATAAACCTACAACTTGACTCACGCCTCTAGGGACCTTTAAGTAAATTTAGCTCCCAAAAAGCTCGTCCACTTTCATAATAAAAACAAACGGTCTTTCCTAACAATACGTGTCCAACCCAACCCACAAAAAACTTAAGCCATCATAAAAATAGACGAACCCATGCTAGCCCAACAAAGCGACGACACACTAAACCAAAAGAAAAAAAGATTACCGCTTCTTATGACGCTTGGTCTTAAAATGGTCGTCTCTCACAACAGCCGTGGCGAAATAGCGGTCGCAATGGAGACAATAGTACTGACCCATGCCGGGCAAGTCTTCGTCGGCAGGTAAAGGGTTGGACGCTCCTTTGTCGGTCTTCTTGAGCTGGTCGTACACCATGTCGTCACCTTTGACCAGGAATTTGTCGCGGCGGTGGGTTTTGTGGGAGTATCTCCTCTTCTTTACCGCCCTGTGTGGGCACTTTCCTCCCATTTTTGTTGTTGTTGAGTTTTGGTGCGAATGGGTGGGGGGAAAGGGGAGAGGGGGTTTTGTCTGTTGGGTTGGTTTGGTGTTAAAACTTAAAACCCTAGGATTCAGGTTTTAGCTCTGAAAAAAACAAGTAATTTCTAGGAAATAATTGGTTTACATCGTTAAAAGTCTCCCGTGAGACGGTCTTTTTTTAGCATAAAATTAGATAGGGCTTATTAGCCCAGATAAAAAAGCCTATAGATTAATTTGTTAAGTGTTTTGGAGGGAGAGAAAAAGAGAAATCGAAAACCAAAAAAAGAAACCAACCCCCCTTCCACACAGTAGCTCCCCTCTCCCTCTCCCCCAAAACAACGCCCACCCCCAACCC
>CAAKMY010035835.1:0-25785 GCA_901111285.1 Corrigiola litoralis
TTATTATATTTTTTTGTTGTTATTATGTTATTATATTAATAAATCAATTAGAATTGCAATACCCAAATCAAGATTATGAAAAATATTGGGACGACAAAGGTTACGTAAGCTTAATTTGGGTCTGGTCAGGCCAGATTTCTTTTAGATCTGGTTAGGTCGTATCAAATTGTGTTGCTAAAAATAACATATCTCTATTGTGTTGGGCTCGTATCAAATTGTTAGCACATCTCGACGAACTTTTCTTTTCTCAAGGAACAACAAGCTTTATTAAAGCAAGAACAGGTACAATAGGTTACACAACCTCTGTTCACAAACAAAGATATAATATGCAGGGGTAGCATATACAAGCAAAATCTAATAATCTATCTTAGCTTACATAAATTTTCCTGGCCTAGCTAGTGAGAGTATCTTTGTTAAGTTTTCTGCTTTTTGCGGAATCATCTGCACTTTAGGAAATAATACAAAATAGGGTGAAAAGAACTCAATATGTCATATAATTGAGCTCCTTACAAAAGTAGACGAGCAAAAAATCTGTTTCCAATAAGATGATTTTCATTATTGTTTCGGATTTCTTTATATCTTACTCCTGGAAACTGATTTTTACACTCCCCATTTTTATTTTTACACTCCCACTCACCCTTTCCATGTGAGAGCACAGATTCCTGTGCAGGAATCTACTCCTCTCACATGAGGAGTGTAAAAATCAAATGAGGGAGTGTAAAAATCATTGCCCCTTACTCCTTGACTTAGGCCTGTTATGCAATCGGCTTTCTAAAGGTCTTGTAGCAGATGTTTCCCGGTCGAAACCCATGGTACATATGTAGCCTGCATCAACCGCAAAACATCAAACCGCATACATTAAACAGTATGAACCATCCAACACAACCTGCATACATTAAATGTCAAGAATGTACCTTCATTGAAAAGGCTATGGATCTCATCTGATTTTAAACCTGCCATGGTAAAAACTTTGTAAAATAATTCAATAGGATGAATCAATAATCTGCCTTTCTACTATGTATAATGGTCTTTCCAAGTTCGCGTTGTAAACTTTATGCAATTTGCAAGACAATTCTCAGAAGACGGAGACTGTATCGAATGGATGTATCCCATATGACGGAAGCCGGATGTCTCACCTTTAACGATTCTGGATAAATCTGTTCCACAGTACAAAGTTTTCCGAGGGAGCTGCTTCAATTGTTTGCGAGGGACATCGATTGGAGTTTGGCTGGTCTTATGATCAGCAAAGACCTGGAAACAAATTTGACGGGCTCAATCATCAAGGAAATTACAGTCACAAAGTTGTCAAATTGAGAAGTTCCAAAAGATGTATATAATTGTTGCACCTCATTCGTCTGAAAATAAGTTCCATTAAGCGGAAAGTTCCCTTTCAATGCTATTTTGTGTGGGATCTGTGTTTCAAGAATTTTTTTTATCAGAACATCGATCTGCTCACATAACAAAATCTATAATTAGAAATTTATGAAGATTAACTTACCATTATAGTTCCTGGAACTGTTTGAGATACTTTTCCACAACTAGTGCTTGGAGATAACAGATTATTGGCCAAGGGCTTTCCTGATTTCTGGAAGTCATGTGTTCCTGCAATCGACGTCAAACAAATTTATCATTCAAACACTTGTAAGTTTCAAATCTAACCACAGAAAGTTAACAATATGCAAATGAGGTTCTTAACATAGATGAAGAAGATTCAGTACTTGAGCAATAGAATTCTTCAACTTCCATTAGTACCTGGTTCCCAGACAATAAGAAGATATGGCCTCTTATCTTCAGGATCTTCATCATCAAACTAGCATCACATGAAGGTCACTACACAGTTTCACCACCATTCGAAACACATAATTATACATGCTTGCTTAACGCGATCACTTACCGTTTCTAGAATGGGGTGCCAATCTGGAAGTTCATAGCTGCAGTGGAACTTAAGTAAGTCAGAAAAGGCATCGTTCACTGTCTTCTACTATTATTAACCATTGAAAGAAAGTATGTTCAAAGAGTTCATCTGTTATGGGCCATTTACAAATAAGCTGCAGAAATTTCACTGTAGTACAAAAAATGAATCTTTTATACACCATGGCTCAGCTTTCACAATTCTATCAACTGATGAGGCAAAACTTCACACACATGTAAAAAACATTCAGCCATTTGCTAACTTATATGTATCACATTTAGAATCTGCATTCCATTAAGAAATGCAAAACCCAAACTCACACAGAGTGCTTTGTCCTCGTCTGACTGTACGGAGAACCATCATTCTTCTTGTATATTTTGCTTTGGCGCCCCAGTGATTGATCTTTGACTGGGGTCTTTGGAGCTTCAACAGAGTTAACAGGGTAGATATATGTTGGGTCCTTCACAGCACATTTTCTTCTTTGGTATATTTTAATTGACAATGCTGGTTCAGCATTTGTCAGTCTCCGTCGAGTCTTGCCAAAGTCTTCTATATCCAATTCTGCGAGACTGGGCATGCATGTCATAGATTGGCCTTTTGGGCTCGAGCCTGGCCTAACTTCGCCCAGAGAAGATGATGCTTTCTCGCTTTCAACATGGACAGCATCAAAGCCCCCACTTCCCTGAGACGAGGAGCCAGACTTCTGCCTGTAGAGTGCTAGGAAAGTCAATTTGTATCCTTCAGACATACATTCAGGTCAAGTTATTTGCTTAAAGCTCTGTGCATTTTCCACGACAGAAGATTTATGCATAAGTCCTATAACCCTCTTTGTTGACGAACTAAATAAAGTTTTTTAATTAAACAAAAGAGAACCATTACATTACCGGCTCACTACATTATTATAATGTTTGCACTCCTCTCTCATTGGACATTCGCCACAATTAGGTTTGTTCTTCGTACAAAAGACCTGCATAAGAAACAGAGAAAAGGTCACTGCTAGTCTAGAAGAAATCATGTTTTCAAATTTGCAAATAACTCTAAGGAATGTGGTTCCGAATCTACCTTTCCAAATGTAATCATGTGATAGTGTAGTTGGTACCTGAAAGAAAAAAATGAAGTGTTAAAAATAAGCTGCTTGTTTATAGTTAAAAACTTATCCATTATTCAAGCATACAAAAATTTGTCCTTTTGCATAATACTAGACATAAGATTTTACAAGATCGTGTGAACGAGTTCGCTCAACCGTGGCCAAACGCATTGATGGATTAGATCATGTAGTTTGGATTCCCTGCATCCAGAATATCATGAATGTTCATTACTTTATGCACAGGCTTTTCAATTAGAATAAGCAATTTGAAAAAGGGCAGAGAAATCTCACTGTTCCAACAGGTACATTTGAAGCTCGTCACCAATTTCTGGAGCGGGAACCCAACCTAGACGCACCATCACTCGAGCAACATTTACGTCAACCTTTTCAAAGAGATGTTCTTGTCATTCCGTAGTTGATAGTTTATACGATATTTAAAAAGGTCAGATTTCAATAATCCTTACAGGAAAGCCACATTGTTTAAGACTTAAAAGCTGCACACATTCTGCACTTTTCAACCCAAACCCATGTATGTCGAGAAGAAAATTCCTGCAAAAGAGCTCCGTATACATACAAGTAACATTGCATTATGACAAGATAGTTTTCAGTGCTTATTTCCTAAATCGTATTATTTTCCTACAAAATACCATGGAATCATTCACTTTTTATGAACATTTATGCTTACTTTGTTTTCTCAGTGGGCACTTTTCTTAGCCATTCAAGGTCCAAATTTCCTTGATGGAACACAAGTCGGTCCAAAAAAATCTGCAATCGGATATAATATTATCAACTTGTGCTTCACAAAAATGACAGAACAGATCTTTACTATGACGGAGAAAAAAAAAAAAAAATCGACTCTTCACTGGAGACTAGCACCACATACATACTTTTATGCGAATAGCAAGCTTCTTGTTCATGCCTCTGCCTGAAATGGCTTCAGAAATATCCTTAAGATCTGCTCGTCTAACAGCATTCCAGTCCACAGAATCAATTGCATTAATGCTTCTTTCTTCTGCCATGTCCCAAGAATATTCTGCCCTCAAGTTGTTCCAGTTAGGTATAGGACTTTCCTTCTTAGGAACTTTACCCTTCCCTGAGCTTCCGTTCTTAGTCTCACCAAATGGTTTCCTGCTTGGATTTCTCAACTTAGATGCATTACTCGGAATACTTTGGACGTTGGCAACAGAAGCACATGCTGGCTTGTGCAGCGAACGATCAGCACTTATTCTTTTTTCTCTCAGCATTCTGTGGTGCTTACCATACATGTTACAAGGGAAATGTTGCGGAAAGCGGGTTCCAAGTGATATGAAGGCAGAGCTGCATTGAGGATTATACGGTTGAATTCTCAAAGAAAAGTAGATTACATAGTAAGCTACTTGTACTCTTATTTGTTTTTGTGGTAAAACAAGAGCCAGAGCGTACCTTGAAAATTTGTCATTGACTCTCTGAGTTAAGAGAGCACCAATAACGGAATCCAAAACTGATCCTTTCCAAGGACAATGTAATCTTGGACCTGTATTACAATTTACAAGTACTTGTCAGATAGTGAGGAGCATGAAAATTAGCAAACCACAATAGCCCGCAAGGAAAGATTTAAAAGGGTAAGGAAGAGTGCATTATCAGATGGTTAAGGATATAAGGAGAACTATACCAATAAGATTACTGACATAGACCATATGACCAGCTGCGAATGTTAGGACAGCTTATACGTCGTGTACCATATTTTAATTGTCTTACAAGTATACAAAGAACAATTCTCAAATTCTTGTGTGAGCGTCCACTTTTCCAGATAAACCATATAAAAACAGCAAGTGGCCTAAACGTTTTATAAACCTACAGAAACTCAATGGTGGGCTTGGGGGCTACAACTGAATAGCTGCTTCATAGTGGGTTCTCCAGTTTCTAATTTGAAGCCCGTTATATTCTGAGACATGAGAAGTTTAATATCCTTAAGATATTCAAAGAATCAAAGTAAGACATTACTCCACACACAGTTCACGCGCCATAGAACCTTAGCCAAAGCTGCTGAAGCTGTCATTATGAAATTATCACGCTTAAGCCACCACATACTACACAAATAGTATGAACTATGGAGTACCTTGAATTCTGCCCACTTTACTAATGAATAATACTTCTGCACAGATGCCCTGACCCTTGTATAACTCTACGCCTTTTTTCAGCAACACTTTCCATGCATTGATGACCTTCCTTTTAACAACACGGCCTGACTTAATTTTCTTCCCCTGCTTTTTATGGCCCTTCAAGGAGACTCTTCTGTCATCCTTTTTCTTCAACTGAACACTTAGATTTGGATGTTGGTCATTGCCAGGTTGATTTCTCGCCCCTTGACCTTGTATCAGCTCATTTATCACACTTTTGTTTATGGATCGAGTGTAATAGTATGCATTCGCGGCCACTTCTGAAAGGTCTTGAGACTTGTTTCCATGGGGTTTTGCTATAGAGCCTCTTCTTTTCGACACGGCTTTTCCTCTTGCAGGTGAAGGGGTCTGGGGTGCTACCACGTCAAATTTATTTATGCATTTCTCTTCCAGCGCTATTTCACCCTTTCTTTTTCTCAAGATAGGCATATCATCATCTTTGCCAATGTTTCCTATCTGCGCTATTTTACTCTTTTCAGAACCTGAAAACACACAAATAAAATAGGCATACTTGAGTCAGTTGAAAATTAGTACTCCCACCCTACAGCTCCTAAACATTCCTAGGCCAAAAGGTTATTACTTACCAAGAATTACTTTTTTCTCTATGTGATTCTCAGTGTGCGCACTGTTGAAGGTTACCTTGAATTCTACCTCATCCATATCATTCTCATTAAACATAAATCTTCTTCTTTTGTTCATCAAAGATGTGTCATCAAAGTGAAGACGCCTTTTGCAACGAAGGATATGTGATCTAGCTTTTTGTGGGATTTTAATGAAGAGATCCGGCTGGCAAGGAACTCCTGGAGCCGGCATGGAACAGACAATCATCCTTCCCTTCTGAAGTTCCATAGTTTCTCGCTTTTCCAACTGACCACTTAGATTTGGATGTTGATCATTGCCAGGTTGATTTCTCGCCCCTTCTTGTATCAGCTCATTTATCACACTTTGGTTTATGGACCGAGTATAATAGTATGCATTCGCGGCCATTTTTGAAAGGTCTTGAGACTTATTTCCGTGGGCTTTTGCCATACAGCCTCTTCTTTTCGACACAGCCTTTCCTCTTGCAGGTGAAGGGGTCTGGGGTGTTACCACGTCAAATTTGTTTATGCATTTCTCTTCCAGCACTATTTTACCCTTTCTTTTTCTCAAGATAGGCATATCATCATCTTTGCTAATGTTCCCTATCTGCGCCGTTCTACTCTTTTCAGAACCTGAAATGAAATAGGCATCCTTTAGTCACATACTTGAGTCAGTTGAAAATTAGTACTCCCACCCTACAGCTCCTAAACATTCCTAGGCCAAAAAGTAATTACTTACCAAGAATTACTTTTTTCTCTATGTGATTCTCAATGTGCGCACTGTTGAAGGTTACCTTGAATTCTACCTCATCCATATCATTCTCATTAAACATAAATCTTCTTCTTTTGTTCATCAAAGATGTATCATCAAAGTGAAGACGCCTTTTGCAACGAAGGATATGTGATCTAGCTTTTTGTGGGATTTTAATGAAGAGATCCGGCTGGCAAGGAACTCCTGGAGCCGGCATGGAACAGACAATCATCCTTCCCTTCTGAAGTTCCATAGTTTCTCGCTTTTGTAACCTGACCTGTTACGCTAGCAAATAACAATCCCATAGCTCTAACAAAACCAGGCTTAAATTGAGTATCATAAAATTGAACAAATAAAGTAGTAATCTGAACCTATTTACACTTGCAAGACCCACAAATTAACTCCCTATTGTTTTCATAAGACAATCCGAAGATAGTAAATTATATTTCCAATTTCTGAATTTCAAAACCTCTGCTCTTCTAATGTCTCGACTTCTCTTTCAGCAAAATATGGTCGAGAGTGGAAGACATCTATCTTTCCGAGACCCTTTTGGATTAATCAGAAACTCTAGCAATTTTGGCCTTCAAATTATCACTAATATAGTTTGTACCTTTCAACTGTCTTAAGTACATGCCTTGCCCCCTGCTCCTTTTTCTTTAGATAATGCTTTCATATGAGTACATGTACATAATTATACGATTTGGTTTACTTGAATTAGCAGTAGGATGATGCAATTTGCCTAATAATTGTCCGGAGGCAAAGAAGCTTTCATATGAGTACATATACACCCTTTTGCTTTGATCGCATAGCTTAAGCCATAGAGTTATCAAAGACCAACTTTTTTGACTTAATCAAGTGTTGTTAGCCTATCATGTATTATTCATGCCAACCCACAAAACATTGGAACACAAAACTAGCTAATGAGCTTCATAGGAACAATGGCTGATGAATACAACCATGTTTTGAAACAAACCACCATAGATGCTATACTTCCAAGTTAATTCTCTACAAAATATAGTACGGAGTACAAGGTTTTAAAATCCTTATCTAGAGTAGATGTACACTTTTATAAAACTAGATCAAGTTAACTGTATATCTTATGTACTGAAGTCACTATGAAAGGCATAGACGCATAGTTCAAGTTAGTTCTCTTCAAATTACTCCGTATAATACTGAATCAAGTTAGTTCCCTACAAATGGCGTATCTTCAGGGTTTAGCAATCCATAACCAGATGAAGAAAGAAAAAGAGGAATTTCAGATTCATAAGAACCCATTAGTAGCATTAGCATATCATCAATAATTAGCAAACTTTCTCATATTTTACTCCATGCAATCAAAGAAACATAAACACTCCAATACAGAACATTCCATCATAAATACCCAAAAACTGCATGCATTAGGTTTCTAGACACATGCAACTAACTTTTTTCATTGCTTATGGTAAAAGAGAGAAAAGATATTAAAGGTCATGCAAAGCACAAACAATGATCATAACATGTTTTTTTAAGACAGTGATCACATGTTAATCAAGCACAAACACACCAACATTGTTTAAAGGGAGGACACTTACCAAGTAACAGTTCCCTTTCTCCTTCCTTACTTGGCACCCTCTTTTTTCTCTGTACTGGGTGGAGTAAAGGCAGAGAGCAGTAAATATATCATGCAAATGATGCATGCAAGGGAAGCTTAAATACTACTCCGTACAATGACACAGTGAGGAGGGGAATTTAAGCATATAAGAGTCATAGGAAGAGTACATTATTAAAACATTTATGTCTGATTAGACTTGGCAAAATAGTGGAGACAGGAGATACTGTGGCACTCTTTACGTGGTAAAAACGTCGCCAACCCTTACCATCATTGCTCTACGAGTCTACGAGGACCATGTCCTGAAGTCCCTAACTTCACATCAACTAATTAAATTAAGCATCATCATGCCGGCATTTTGCATGTTACCGTGTTTATGTCTAAGTTAAAACTAGATCAAATGATTCATTTTTGTGTTAGACTTAAAATGGACACTTTTACTTTGCTGATCGAAAATATACACTGAAATTTACCTTCAAAAAAAATAAAAAATTATACACTTTATTCATATATATTTTTAAGTTAAAATTGATGTGTCTCTAGATAATTTGTGACTACCACATGGTAACATTTCTTTTTCTTTTTAATTGGATTTTCGAGAAGGTTTAAAAGTTAGCGATATGTTTTTCAAAATCATCACCAATATGTTTCTTAACAAAATGTAAAGGACCTCTTCAAACTTAGTAAAGACAGAGAGCTTTTGATTGTATGATTGCTTAGCTTTAGAATTCCTAGATTTTATACTTCATTATTAAAACCATAGCGATTAACTTAATCAATGATCAAGATTTTTTCTTACATCAAAATCAATACTTTAAATAAACTATGGTGGTGCACCACTTAATCAATGAATTTTTTCCTTAATATTGTCCATAAATTTTGTAACTTACTCCCTCTGATTTAATACAATGAGTTATTGATTATAATATATTACCTCGATGTGTGTGAAAAAACAAACTCGAAATTATATAAAACTATAAATCAATTATATAGATCAAAAATCATAGATTAACCCAAAAGTACACACCCATGCACAAGTTCAACCCAAGTTCCCTCCTCAGGAGATTCTTCCACTCCACATCATCAACCTCCATAACTACCACCAACTATATTAACTGTCATTTAAACTCTTTTTTTTCCCACCAAAATTTAAACTTACAAACCCTAATTAAATCACATGCTTTAATAATTGTAACTGGTAATCACAACAATGTGTTCATTGCATCAAAGCTTATATCTTTTTATGGATCTAATTATAAACCCAATTTATCAACCAAAGTATTTAATTTTATACAATGTGATAAAGACACTTTTTTATGGAATTCTGTTATAAAATCACATTTTTTCAATGGGGATTATCAAAAAGCAATAAACTTTTTTGTGGGTATGAGGTTTTATGACACCCCAGTTAATAATTTTACTGTTCCAATGGTTGTTACTGCTTGTGCTGAGGTTTTTGATGTTGGTTTTGGTGAGATGGTTCATGGGTTGGTTGCAAAATTTGGTCTTTTTGGTGGGAATTCAGCTGTTGGGTCTTCTTTTGTGTATTTTTACTCGAAATGTCGGCGTATGGGGGAGGCGGGTAAGGTGTTTGATGAAATGGCTGAGAGGGATGTGGTTGCGTGGACCGCGCTTGTGATTGGGTATTTGCAGAATGGGGAGAGTGAGAGGAGTTTGGAGTGTCTTTGTGTTATGCATAGGATTGGTGGGGATGGCGAGAGGCCGAATTATAGGACTCTAGAGGGAGGGTTTCAAGCTTGTGGCAATGTAGGGGGTTTGAAAGAAGGGAGGTGTTTGCATGGGTTTGTGGTGAAGAGTGGGTATGGGTTTTGCCATGATGTTCAGTCATCACTTTTGTCCATGTATTCCAAGTGGGGGACGGTTGAAGAGTCGTCTCGTGCATTTTGTGAGGTTGGCTTTAAAGATCTTATGTGTTGGACATCTGTTATTGCTGCTTATGCGCGGTTGGGGTGTGTTTCAGAGTGCTTAGGCTTGTTTTGGCGAATGCAGGATACCGGGATATTTCCGGATGAAATTGTTGTTGGAAGTGTACTTTCATCCTTTGGTGATTCTTCTGGGTTTCGTGAAGGAAAGGCATTTCATGGGTTGATAGTGAGGAGAGAGTACATTTTTGACCAAGTGGTTCATAGGGCATTGATATCGATGTACTGTAAATTTGGAACATTAGGTGCTGCAGAAAGGATCTTTGATACGATACAGGAGCGAAATCCTGAGACTTGGAACTTGATGGTATTTGAATACGGAAAAGCAGGGCTTGGTAGAAAGTGTATGCTTCTATTCCAAGAAATGCTACAACAAAGGGCTGAATGTGATTCCAATAGTCTAGTATCTGTGATATCTTCGTGTTCACAGTTGGGTGCAATTCTCCTTGGAAAATCTATTCATTGCTACGTAATCAAGTGTTTCCTTGACGATAATGTCTCAGTTTCCAATTCGCTCATAGATATGTATGCAAAATGTGGCAACTTTACTGTTGCGAAGAACATATTTCAGAAATTACAGAGGGATATTATAACATGGAACACATTGATCTCAGCTTACGTTCACAGGGGAGAGTTTGCTGAAGCATTAGCACTGTTTGATGAAATGATGTCGGAAGGATTGAGCCCAAACTCGTCAACTTTGGTGTCTGTGCTATCTGCTTGCTCACGTCTAGCTTCCTTAGAGAAAGGAATGAACATTCACAATTACATCAATGAAATGGGAATTGAGTTAAACATCGCACTTGCAACAGCATTAGTTGACATGTACGGGAAATGTGGGCAGCTTGAATGCTCAAGGGAGATTTTTGATGCTATGAATGAAAGAGACGCCATCTCTTGGAATGTGATGATCTCTTGTTATGGCATGCACGGAGATGGAAGAATGGCAATTGAGGTTTTCAAAGAGATGGAAAAATCTAGGGTTAGGCCAAATGAGCTGACCTTCCTAGCTGTTCTGCTGGCTTGTAGTCATGCAGGCCTTACTAAAGAAGGAAGATTTCTCTTTCATAAAATGCATGATTACGCCGTAACACCCACTCTAAAGCACTATGCTTGTATTGTAGATCTTCTAGGTAAAGCAGGTGATCTGAGGGAAGCGGAAAATATAGTTATGTCAATGCCGATTAAACTTGATGGCGGTCTTTGGGGGGCCTTGTTAAGTGCCTGCAAAATTCACAATGATGTGGATGTTGGAATAAGAATTGCTAAGCAAGCTATCAAGGCTGATCCTGAAAATGATGGATATTACATAACATTATTATATATGCTGGATTCCGCTGGAAAGTGGGAGGAGGCAGAGAAGTTCAGAGAACTGATGAAGGAAAAGGGTGTGAGGAAGAAAGTTGGTTGGAGTGCATTGTAAATTATTGAGCAATCACCGTAAACATGTATGTAAGAGGTATGCGGCAAACGAACCAAGAATTGCACTCTAGATGTCTCTGATGATTTCCCTTCTACCTGTCTTGAAGCTTCTTCTTCTTGGCAGTCTTGTAAAACTGAACAACGTTATACTGGCTTCTGGTATTATGCTGCATATTTTTTTTAGTCTCTCTCATTGTTTCCCGGCATTCAGCCACTGAGAACAGATTGATCTAGTGTAATTATTTTTTTGTCTCTTTCAGATATATCGTTATTGATGTTGCTGAGAACAGCGGTGCATCAAGTCCTTCACGTTCCAAAAGGTGAGTTTTATATGAGCTTACGTTAGAAGATAACTTCTTGTCTTTGAGTTCTCATGTAAGTGATGTGTGGTACTGAAAGTTGTATTGTCCTTTCTTTTTGGTTACATGACATGTAAAATGTACTGAGCCAGTGAGCATTTAGTGAGGAAGAACAGTGGAAAGTATCCGCTAGATTTTGTAATTACACCCTCCCTTAACTTGTACAAGTAAATCATGTCTTGCGGAGGAATTCCAAAAGTTGTTCAGAGTGAGATCTTCAATTTTCCCTTCACTAAAATAGTAAGAGGCCAGGTAGAGCAGGGCAGAGTAACCAGATTCTGAAAATGGAATTCGATGGAATATTCCCAGGATGCTTTTAAATTTCTGGGATGCATGGTTTCATCTCTCTAGATTAACAGTTGACCAGTGGTTGACACCAGATATGATTTCTTAGGTAAAAACAGTACAAGACCCTGAATAAGTTATTACTAGGTACACTTAACTGGAGAATGGAAGATGTTTGGCTCATCAACAAGCAGGTTTTACAGCCTTAGAAGGGTGAAGTACAGAATGTATCTGTAGCTTGTAATAGGAGATTGAAGGAAAAGTGGATCGCTCAGATGTGAAAGCTAGTCCTGTTAGCTATTAGGTGGTGAACATGGAAGAAGAGGAATTGGCTAGTGATCTTGTATAGCTGAAGCATGCACTTCATTGTCAACATAGCGTTGCCAGAAACCCTTAGGGTTCTTCCCATTGTGTATAGGCCTGATACCTGTTTAGTGTCCTTCTATTACCCAAAAGGAAAGAAAGTGTTCTGGTTCTGGTCCCTTGTACTCACTTGTTAAATAAAATAGTAAAGGTGCAGTGAGCTTTTGATTTGTCTGAGGGTTCTTCTGGTTTGGGGAACCTATCCATCTGATTGGTGTTGTGTTTAATATGCATTGGAAGCATAATGTTAAGAGAAAACATTTTTGTGGAGAGTATCTGAATTCCCTAAATTCCCTGCAAGTGGGTGTTACAATCTTGCCCAATCTAAACTTTAAAATGAATAAAATGATGATATAAGAGTAAGAATTCATGTACTATCTTTCAAAAAAAAAAAAAAAAAAAATCATGTACCATAGTTATACTAATTGAAAGAATGTAATTTTAGAAGAGAAAAGTAGGAGATTGATTACAATTTGCAAATATTTGGAACGATAAACTTTGTGCAAGTAAGATGTACTGGGAAAGTGGGAAGAGTGAGGATTGATGGCAACTGAAAGTTGACCTTACTGTATGTAGATTCTGTCTCCTATTGGTATCAGGGTCTCTAACGAAGCAGAAATTATGCTGTAGTTTTTGCAACGGAGACGAGCTTGCGGCTTATAGGCTGAAGGGACAAAGCTCTTATTATAGAGTCCGACTCAGTGAATGCACTGCCGGTGAAAGGAAATAATCTTTGCAAACAAGCTTTAAAATTTAGGTTTTATATAAATAGCTGTTTTAGATTATTATATTTAAACTTTCCCTTGTCCTTTTTCTCACTTGATGAATCACATAGTAACAGTGCGTTAGGTTTTTGGGTTCTCTCATTTGTTTTGTGTTCTTTTGATTTGGAGAAGCTTATTTCCATCTTGTTGATATTTCTTTTTATAAAACTTGAAGAGTTCAGGTAAGTCTTATCAGAGACAGAGAGAGAGACACACACAGACACACAGGGACAGAGTGCGAGTGTGTGATCATTATTTGGACTGATTTACTGCCACAAACCTTCTGCTGCTGCATGTTTTATAAAGTTCATTTAAGAACCCCTCACCAGATTCTTTCGAGAAAACACCCAAATGATCTATTCAACTTTGTTCGGAGAAGTGTTTTTCCTTCTCCTCCCAGTCCTTTCTACGTTATGTCATTTGGATTTGTGTGTTCAATGTTTGAAGCTATGTGTATGTGTGGTTTCGCTGGTGTGCTTGGACCATTATGATTTATAACAGACGATGAATAATTCTTGTAAAGACTGGAATTTACTAAGCTTTTGAAAGCAATTTAAGCTTTTTATGAAGGTGGTTTCCACTCTTGCTGGTGCTACTTTCTATTGTTCAGTAATTTATTTACTTATTGAAGCTTATGTATGAACACATTGAGGCAGGTTGAACCAGTAATGTAGGGTTTCAAGGCGAGAATCGAAGATCAGAAAGGTGGTTGTACACTTGTGATGCGCATAACTTGTGCCTACTAAACATGCATGCTTTTCATGATCTGCTTTATGAGGCAAGTGAATGTGTTTGACTGAGAAAATATCTAAACTTTTGTAAATATTTTTACCACTACAAGCATATTAATGAGTTTCCTACCTTCCTCAAAGGTCTGTTATATCATGTAGGTTTAAAAGTCCCTCCAAAAGATTGACGTAAGGAGTTTTTTTCCCATGATTGTCAGATTGTTCAATGGCTGATCTTCCAGATGGAGTAGAGTAACGAAAGCAGCGCAGGAAGTTCTTGAAGCACCTGGAAGGCTGGAAGTACTGCTTAGTCTATTGAAGTCCATACTACGTACCAATTAGCCTGACAAACTGACAATAGGGAAAAGAAAGTCCTGTCAAGATGGTGTTCTTGCCTAATTGGTCAATCGGATGATGCAATTCTGTCTCCTCAACACATTAGGACTAGGGCATTTCGATAATCACCAAAGTTCCCAGGGCTTCCAGCACATTGCTTCGGGTTTATATTATACTATGTGCTATACATTATCAGTATCAGTCACATGATTAGAATTTGTAAGTACTGTATATGCATCAATAGTTGACAACTAGATGTGTGTCCCTATGGTGATCACTTTCTAACTTCGTATTAACAGTCGATTAACAGCCAACGTACTGTAATACTTGATTAACAAAACTACAACAATCTTGTGCATGTGAGGAGTCTGGAAAACAAAAAGACATCAGATTTTTGCAAATTAGTGGCTTATTATGAGTACATTTACACAAATAGCACCAAATGGTTAGGGTGCTCATTGCATACTACAACAATATTACGAACAAAATTTACTAAAAGCACATTATTATGATCAAGCTTAAAATGCTCTTGCATAAAAGTTTTATTAATTTTCTTCCCAAAAAAATGGGGAATTGTACAAATCCTTGCAGTACCAGCACCTAAGGCAATGTTGATCTAAGCTGTATTACCCAACTGAAGCATAACAAAGAGGGGAAAAAAAAAAGGGTACAAGATAGTTGAAGGGGAAAGAAGGCAAAAAAAAAAAAAAAAAAAAGGAAAGCATGCATTTTTTCTTTTTTGTGATGGAAGGCGGCTAAAATTACACCATAGGAAGGAGCCAGACACATCATACAACAATCTACTGCCACAACCACCAGCTAAACCCAACCCGCCTGGCCCATGTACACTCAAATAAAAGGATTCAGAAGTCAAAAAAGATGGTGCAGAAAAGCGCGAAAAAGGAAGTGATAAACGAATCCAGTATATGGGGATGCCTCTTTCCAGGCATAACAACGAACAGGTCTTAAAACTTCTGAGCAGAAGAACTTCGGAATAACATGAGGAAAAAGCCTAAGATCAATTTGTGGAGAAAATGGCATGAGCATCTACCTACACCGTACTGCTCTGTTGTGGACTGCTGCTCTTCTCAGGTGTCACTACATCTTTACAACTCTCCTCTAAATGGAGAGTTTGATCTAATCTGTCAGATATGTTATTCAATATTTCATCAGTAGGAGGTTCAGAAGCACCAGATTTTGGTTTAGCTTGCTGTCTATTCTTCCTTTCCTGCAAAACCTTCTCCCGCTCATCGTAAAATTCAAAGTCATCCATGATAGACGTCTGAGCATCATATTCCTTGAATATTTTCAACATCTCTATACCTTGTTCCAGTTTAACCTGAAATAAAACAGAGCAAATAAATACAAAACTTTTGATACAAACTTAAGTTGGACAAGAGCTATTCTACCTTTTCATAAATTTATGAAAAAAGATCAACAAATCGACCCTGACATAAAGCAAGGGGAAAAAGAATCACAAGGGCAACGAGAGCAGCCATCAGGCATGGCAAATTAGCAATTATATCAATCATGACTTAGTTTCAAGCAAATGAACTTGAAAGGGGGACAAAACTTATTCACTTCCTAGATAAAGACAGATACACCTTATTAAATGATTGCTACAGTAGGAAGCACAGATGCATGATGGCTTTATTTTACGCAAGGTCGATACTTTCGACAATGATTTAACATTTAAAAGCCATGCAGTGGGTCTGGTATTAATTTCGGTATTAATTTCGATAACTTGACATCACCAAGGTTCGTGTTCATCCTTCAGCAATGAACTAAATGGAGACCGCCTAGAAATGCTCTTCACAAATTCATAGTATATGTTGAATTGAACAGATAACTTGACAATCACATTTTCATGCCATAAAGACTATTTCCTAAATAAATAAAGAGAAAAGGCTTGCTCTCAAAATCTCTCTCCATCACTCCATCAAGAAACAAAGTTTCAAGACCAGAACTACTAGAGCCACACATAATTATTAAATTAATACCTCCTGAGAGTCTCGGCTGTGAGTAACCGGCTTGTTGTCATTATTTTCCAGCTCAATCTGCCGAAATTTAATATTAGGTACATCCTTAATTATATGCCAACGGACTGCAAACTGTCCAGTCCATCTATCTTGTTGCCAGTAATCTGCGCTCTTTTCAAAATCCACAGGTCCTGCCATTTCCGCTACCCCACAGAATTGGCCACTAGCATTAACCTGTACAATCAATACAAAACAATTCTTAAAGTCCAACACCATAGATAACCAAACTAATCACTAGAACAAAAAGGAAAATGCCACTTATTCACCTATGCTAAACAATAACAAAATCACAGGAACAGAAGAATTTTCTGCTAGAAAGACAGAAAGCAGAACCCAAATATTAATGCAACCACAAGACCAGCACCTTCTATTAACACTGGTTACATTTATTATTTAACACTTTCCAAATTACACAAACAAGTTTTTTTTTGAGGGAAAAATTACACAAACAAGTTACTAATGAAACAATATGGAAAAACCAAACACCAACACTATTCAAAAGCAATGCTGCTAGAGAAGTACCAACAGAACTGCTCCATTGAGATGGTATCCAAACCACTACGTGTGCCAGCGTATTTTAAAATGACACTCCAAGGTGCATATAACAAGAAGACACGCAGGTCCCCTATCCAAGTGAAACACTTGTCTGATCCTAGATACAGGAGGCATATCTACTGATTTGAAGTTTTACAATCTTTATCAGACAATAGTAATTCTAACGAATGGTATGAGACAAAAAGCTTGTTTGTTAACATTTATGAAAACCCTTTTTGCGTTTTCAGAGCGACTAAAACTGTTTTTAGGCCATTAAATAGTGTTTGGATGGTAGCCATAGAACTGATTTTATTTTTTCTGAAAACAGAAACAAGAAAAACAGATTTACTTGCACAATTACAAAACTTATTTTTTCAACTATGTCAAATGGAAAACAATATAACCGCTCTTACACCAAACAATGCTTCGTACCCATAAACATTTATGGAAACCCAAAAAAACAAATCCAAACACCCCCAAGTGCATTATAATATCAAGTTAGGGAGACATACCGAGAACAAGAGGAAGATAGGGCAGTTGCCTTTCTCCTTAGCTTCATGATAAGCAGCATCCAGCTTTCTATTTCCATGAGGCGTACTAGCCCACACACCATATTTGATACTTCTATGTATATTATCTTCACTAAAAGACTTGATAATAAAAAACTTTGCAGTCTCATATTCTGTAGGGAATTCTGCGCTATTGTAAGATGCATGGTTAACGCCAGAAGCCGAGGCGTCAATTTTAGCAGAAGCAGCCACTGAGTTATTTTCCGTAGGGCTTTCAGTACCAGGCAATGACCCATTTCCAGTCGTCCCCTTTCCTTTTCCCTTTGTTGCTCTTGGTCCTCTATTGCGGTCACCCGAAATAACAAACATCGAATCCTGCTCCCTCTGAGTTCGTACCTTCTCCATGTTAAGACGGTTCCGGTAATTAGCAACTGGCTGAGAATTTGGCATTCCACCAGTGTAAATACTCTGAAATGAACCATCATAAGGATAAGGTGCACCAACAAAATCTGATCCCATGCCATATCCATGGAATGTTCTCTGCGGCGCAATCTGCACATTCACATAAAAAGCATCAGATAAATAGAAATCACTTAGCAGAGAGTATCACCAAGTTGATGTAGAAAATAAAAATGTACACATAACCAAAAGACAAAAAAAAAAAAAAAGCAAAATCGAGTTGTAGTTTGAAGTCTTGGCAGTTGGTACTATCAAAGAGATCCTTCCATTTCGCAATTTACAGAGTGACAATGAGCTTCAAATAGGATTTGCTTTCAATCAAAACTAAAAAACACTGAGAAAGGGCCAATAACCTGTCCAACTGAGGGGTCAAATGAACCGTAAGTACCAACTGGCTGGGTATATCCTGCATTAGAACTCAAAGTTCTCCACCCCGCATCTGAAGAGTTTGATGGACTTGACAATGGTTCACCGGATCCAAACACTCCATGCAAGCTGTAGTAACCATGGTTATGCTGTGCATTCATAGACATGTGTCCTGCAACAAAAAAGTTCAAAGAGGCATTAATTCACCGACAAAATGCTGTTTCTTAAATTTGACAGACCAATCCAACTGCGACTTCTATTCAAAGTACCTTTAGGTGTCACCATCTCAGCATGAGAAACTGGAATTGCTGCAGACATATGTGGCATCGAGCTACCAACTGGCTGTGGGTAGTACTGCGGAGAAACAGGAATTTGTTGTGGAGAATAAAGCTGGTTATCAACCATTAACTGAGGCACAGGCGTACTGACTGGTGAATACTGTCCGTATGCCATCTGGGAATTATAGCCATAAGGGGAATGCAGCCCAAGAGATGGACTTTCACCATAGATGACCTGATCAAAGTAAAATGGACAAGAGAACAGAACAATTAGGTTCAAGCAAGAAAGTGGAACAAGACGTAAAAGAAAGTGAATATTGATGGTCGCCTCACCGGAGGTACAACATGCAATCCCTCAGCACCATACTGAGGGTATCCACCCCAACTGCTAGCACCACTGTCGTATCCTGAAATACAAGAAAAAAGCAATTCTATGTCTTTAATATATATATTCCAACTCTTGAAAGTAACCTTACACAAAAAAATAACTCGAGATCAGTAGGAATAACAATCAGAAACCCACCTCCATAAAAATAAGTTTGTTCAAGAGAACCGTAACTGTTAAGTGGGTAGATTGCATTATTATCTGCAACTGCATCTGAAGATCTAGGGGGCTCAATGGCGTTCCTCGAAGGCCCTGTGATGGCTGCATCAGGAGATGGATTGGTAGAAACAATCCTCTCATCTTCGGGTGAAAGTGGCTGATAACAGATTACAAAATGAATGTGTTAATGGGATGCAGTTACCTACTAACAAAAAAAAAAAAAAAAAAGAAACTGGAAATAATGAATCGGAAGACAACAACAGAGATTGGTAAACAGCTACCTGATTCATCATGCTATCTGACTCAACAAGCTTATTTCCTGCACTATAATGGCAACTCAACTTAGAAAAAATCATCAACAAAACCTATACAGTTTATTCTCAGCAAGTTAAAAATATAATTCATAGTGAAAGGAGAATATCAGCATTTCAAAGGGCAAATAACCAAATTTCTTTTCGAAAAATTCTTTAAATTCGCATCCAGCGCCTTTTTAGCTTCAACGATATTCTCAATATCAGCCATTCAATTGTAGATGGGACTCTTGACAGGGGAAAGAAAGAGATGAAATCCAATAAAAATCCGAAAGCAAACAAAAAATGCAACTCATTCACCATGCATTTACTATTACAAAACAAACTATAACAGTTTCGACTCCAAAATAAAGGCTTGGAACTTGCTTTACCAAAAAAAAAACATATTGTACTCTCTATCCAACCAAACCCTCTACAGTAAGTAGTAGTATCAAGTAAAGTCATGCTTAAGTGTTCACCATTTGACTTTATATTCCACAACTACTCTCACTCTAAGCATCAAAGCAACCACAAATTCTTAGAAAAAGACCGAAGACAAACTCCTTACAAGCTAAATTTACTTAAGCCCTTAAAGGCCCAAGTCAAGTAATAAATTTATATGCCTTTATTGGGCCAGCAACAATACTTTAGCTAAGTTAGACGGTCTCTTCCAAGACTTTCTGCAAAGCAACAATACTTTTTTCGCTGCACCTCGAAATAATATCAATTCACCAAAGATCACAAAAATGAAAAACTCTACCAACTTAAAAAAGCAAAATGGGAAGATTATACATTCATATGTAGTACAAATTTTCACAATAAAACACAAAATACATTCCTACTTATATAACAAACTTAAAAGTCAATATTGAATACCCAAAGAACCAACTCCAAGACCCATACTTTAGCTCAAATCACATAGATCCACATTACTTAAACCCACCATTAATCTTCCGACAACACCACATTTCAAAAACTAATGTAACAGTATCACAAATTAAAGAAAAAAGACCATCTATCTCAAATTAAACCTATAAATATACACATTCAAAACAACATTTCAGATCAAATAAAACTCACCTACCACAAAGATTCAATCTTTATTACAAACCAACAAATATTTCAACATCCCCACAAATCAAACACCAAAAAGAACACAAAAATCAATTAAATTAAAAACACAAATTAGGGTTTATACCCTCTGGTGAGATGTCCATCCGCCATCAAAATTCGTTACAAACGAAGCAAAAATCCACACATCACGGACAAACCCACCAAATACCAACCTCAATACTCCACAAAAAACCACAAAAACCCAAAAAACTACAACTTTTTTTCAAATTAAATACCTAATTATAGATCAAGAAAACCCAAAAAAAAAGAGTAAATCCGGCGAAATAATGGAGGGCAGGGATTAAATCTGAAGATCTGAAATGGGTAGTCGCCGGAATTTACAAACGTTGACGAAAATCGAAGAAAAAAAGGATCTTTTCTTTTGTTAAAATGTTTTATTTTTATTTGAAAGAGAGAGAAAAAAGGGAAAATAAAGAGAGAGAAAAAAAGAAAAAGAGAAGGTTCGTTTTAAGGGTATTTTATAAGACAGAGAGACAAGTGAGATTTAAGATTTGGGAAGTGCATTTTGGGCCTCTTACTTGTGTCGGCCCATTTTGTTACACGTCTCTTCCACTTCTTCTTAAAGTTTTGTGTTGTTGTTGGTGGGGTGGCATCTAAGATTTGGTTTTCAGAGAAGTATTCCATGTAGTAGCTTTGGTTGACTTTGTGACTTTGGGTGGAAAAATATTTTTGGTCATGTTAAGTCAAAAAAATTTATTGTGATGTGTGACTGTCTCATGTGTGTGAAGCTAAGGAGGACTCTCATCACGTCGAGTTTATTTTGGATTAATTTGATGTTTGTAGGTTGTGGTAATCACATTGGGATGCAAGGATCAAGATAGTATTTGAAGCAGTAGTTTTGGACTACGTGTAAAAGTGAGTTTGGATTATGGGCAAAAGGAAGGGATGAATCCGTTGCTTACTCCACGGGGCAAGTGGTTAGCAATCTTGACGAGTTTCTATGCAGAGAAGTCAACGGTGTAGCCGGCGCTCTAGCTAAGAAGGGAGTAGGATGTTCGGAATCTTTATTTAATGGGCGCTCTAGCGTATTTGTCTTGTTCCTCTTCTACTTTTGCCCCTTTGTACGATCGTATTGTACTCTTGTTTGGGATGTCTTTGCACTCCCTCTTTGGCTTAAGCCTAATAAACTCTCAAATTTCATCGAAAAAAAAACTTGGTGTATTGACGATACTTAAAAAAGGTTTATTTTTATGATAGAAGTATATGAGCTCACAATAAGTTAAATCAACTCAACATTCCTATAAGTCGAAGTCAAATTAGAGACATAAATATCTTTGTTAGGCCACAATTTGTAGGATGACTTCGTCCATTTTTTATGAAAAGAAAAGATGGTCTCTTTCTAGACTTTCTGATTAGACGTTTGCTAAACTTTTAGGCCATATACGTAATTAATAATATTAGATTAGACTAGATTAGATTCATAAGTTTTCCTTACTAAAATTTTTGCTTCCAAATATTGATGCTCTAATTAAACTATAAAAAGTAAAAAAAATATTTGTTTATGAAAATGCACTCGTGTGTATCATATAAGGCATGGAATTTTCGTAGATAAATTTGTGATCTGATTTGTTTTTATTTTAGGACCAGAAGGAGACCGAACATGAATTGCATAATGATGAAATGAAAGAGCGATATTGGTCAACGACATTCTTTTTACAATTACCCTCAATAGATCGATCTGATGGTTGGAATGTTCTTCTATCAACATGAAGGTCATGGGAACAACCCTTAACATTGGAGTAAGACCCACTTTGTTAGAATAGTGATGTTCCATCAATCACGAAGGCGAAGCGTACGTCTTCATTGATATAATGGTGCCAATGTTTGAACCACTTCAAGCTACTAAGCTACCTTGACTGATCCGGTTTGTTTCCGTGGAGTCGAGTGCATTACCCAGGATTAAGTACAGAGCTTGTGAATTTGCGATGGTGACATCATCCACAGGAGCTTGTATAGGTTATCCTCGTATTCAAAATAAGAAAAGAAAAACAAATTCTACCATGAAAAGATGATTAGTATAGATTCCAGGTTTATTGCAACCCTATCAATTCATTGCATACATGGATACAGAACATTGTGGAAATCAACCATAACTTCCACTGTTTAAAATATAATAAATGAAATAAGCTATACTACTGGGAAGACCAAGAGCAAACTTTCGCGCTAAAGTAGTGATCAACATCAAAAGGGAAGGGAAAATCTTCATCAAGACTTTGAGCAATTCAAAGATCAGTTGGGTAACTGTTGCAAAAGCAACATCATCTTTTATTATCATGGACTAGATATTTTGTAAGACAAGGTTTATATAACTGATCAATCATGATCTTGTCTATGACATGATGTTCATATATAACCCCTGATTAAACAACGCAATTCTACATGAAGAAAAGTCTAACCCCGCCATTTCCTCTACAATTTACTAAGTACATATATGTACACTCAGGCCAGCAGTTTCGACAGACCCACATTTGTAAATTCCAGTGAAATGCAAAAATTCTTCAAAGCACCACATTATCACCTTCCCTGAATTGTCGCTAATTTATCATCAAAAAAGTGCCTTCACTGAGCTGTAGATAGATATATATTTTCCAGCAGCATTATTCCAACTGTTGTCGATTTGCATGATCTTCTTGACAAGTTTCTGCCATTCATCTGGATCTGCATAAGAGCAAAACAAGTAGAAGTTTGATATGATGCAAAATAAGTAATAAGGATAGGTAACTTAAAATGCAGGGAGAGCGAGGGTGGAGAACCTCTCCGAGAAGATTAAGCTATATTGGGGAAATAAGAGGGAGAAGACTAGATAGATCAAGGTTTAGAGGAGATGATTTACAAGGGTCATTCTAATATCAATTTCTGGACAAACTTACATAAGTTGGATGGGATGGTTATATAGTATTGCAAGCTAGGAAAGGAAACTACAAAATAAGCATGTTGTGCACATGACATATTTTTGGGTTGTATCAATACCGCCCTCTTCGAACCACCCTTGTCCTCAAGGGTGGCAGCAAAAGCCAAATCATTCAACTTGCTCTTAGTGCAAACATAGGCTAGAGTAGATACCAAGGACATTCATCCACGCCTCATGACTTCGTTCCAAAACCAACACCACGTACATGTTCAGCCCCAATGATTTACGACCCAAGCACATGGCAAACCCCAACTGTGTATATCTTGCAAATGCGTGAATCACAACCTGACGAAGTTTCCCGTATGTAAAGAGCACCAAGGAATAGTCCATGAAGAAGCAGAGAACCAGTTACGTCACCGTTGCCGCCTGGGTCAAAGACCCACACAAAGAACATTGTATCATGACTTAGTTTATTGGCAACGCACGGAACATGCTTCATCATCTTATCAGCACAAGTCCAGTGATTTTGATTTCTGTTCAAACCAGCAGCCACCCCACTTATGAGGTCATCTGTACGCAAACTAAGGACCGCCCCACTTAGGAAGTGAGTTACTCCTTTCCTAGCATTCCCTCCTCCAGGATGGAAGACAATATGTAAACTGCAAACAGTTCCCAGAAACCTCCATTTTATGCTACTGCAAAGATAGAAACGGTAGTGATTTGCCATTTCGAGGTTCACTTTCATCAGTCGACAAAATCCAAGTACAATATAATCTTTGTGTACTGCAAAACTGAAGTCATATATGGACTGTACCATTTCCTCGCCCTTAATATCACCCTTGTCCTCAAGGGTAGAGGAGCAAAAGAGTAATGCATAGCCTCCTCTAAATAAGCAACAGATGTCAAGCCATACTACAGGAGCATATAGACAGACCAGCGGAGAGATGGTGCAGTGTCCCGCAAACCGCACAACGAGCAACTTATGCAAACAGTCACCAAACAACTTCCATAACCGAGCAATTTCATCCAGTATGACCACATTTCTCACAAGAAACAACCCACCAGTCGCTTTTATGTTTGCATGGCAGCGCTTCAAAGGAGCAAGAGTGAGGGGAGCTCTCATATCTACGCTGGAGGTAAATGATAGCATTTTTCCTCGCATAAATCTAGATGCAACTATAACATTAAGCAAGAAACTCAGCAAGATTTTATGCCCATCATAATGTCCGTCCCAAATCTCATGCGTGGTTGGGTGCCAAGTTCTTCCATGATCAAAATAAGGACTTTTAGAACTTGAGAGTTCTAGTCTTCGCAGTAAGTGAGAAAACTTCCATATCAGATTCGGCACCTTATATCGAGCTAAGAGACCAAAATCCATAACACATTCAGTCCCACGCCATGTCCCCCATACAAGTCTATCACGATTCAACTTTCTCTCGCACCAACTCTGCCCTCCCTTACAGTCGACATATGGCTTACATCTCATTTTTAATCCAAATAGCATAGCATAGTGTCGCGACTGATCATCAAATGTACACGAAAGCACGGAATCCCCCGGGTCAAAGACGTATGCAGAGAATGCTTTGTCATATTCCAAGTTCAACACGAGGTTATCGCAACTAAGAATTTGTTTGCCCCAACTCCCGACCTCCTTATAATCAAGGTTAGCACGCCAACCAGAATTCATTACACAAAAGATGGTGCATTGGCATAATGGAGCTGGATAATCAAACAAGTAATTTGAAAGCACCACAAGATCACGCTGCCATGTCAATTTCTCACCAATGTCTGTAGTAAACAATTCAGTTATCGTGATAAATGACTCGGTTTGCACCTGAAATTTTGACGGAATCATCAAATTTGGTGGCTCTGAGGTCCATTTTTCTCGCTTAGACTCAAGTCTTGCTGCTGAATTTTTGTCAATCAGTTGGCGAGTATCATGTTTGACTCTCTCAAGCTCATAAAAATCCACTCTGTTTGCTGAAATCATCCTCACGTCTATACTGTGAACACCCACTTCCAGAGGCACTTCTTCAGACGCTTCCAGAACTTGACTCATATTTTCAGGAGTCATGTGATCATTGTGCTCATAGCCATACTCCTCATCATTCTCTTGCACTATTTTCACAGATTGAGCTGCATTTGAAGTGAACTTTGGTTGAGACATTTCGTCGAGCACCCTGTGTGCATCAGTTTCTAGCACCTCTTTTTGTGAATTACTTTCTGATTGAGACTTAAATTTTGTAGTATCAACCTCGACGAAGACCAAACACTCCCACTCATCATCCAGAGGGATAAACCAGGCACATAACGATGCTTTTTCACACTTGTGTGCAGGGGTCCATAATTCATCACAAAAAGAGCAAAAGCCTCCATCCCTTCTATCATTTAGAGCTTTCAAGGAAGTAAAGTAATAGGATTTGAGGACCTTACTTTCCCTAGCAAGCTCCAATTGTTGCTCAAGGGGCATGTCGTCGGAGAAACTGTTAAAGAATTCGTAAAATCT